>JAGGCT020001237.1:0-25000 GCA_017654935.2 Phymorhynchus buccinoides
ATAAATCCCACACCTTGTATGCAGCACGTATGCTTTGACACAAGGAGAAGCAATTTGAATTATAGAAAACACGAACAACGACGAATGAATGAATAGGTTACAGCAGCAAATTTAAACAAATTTAGACAAAATTAGGGATGTGATCACAATTGGTCACAAAAGGCACGCAGCGGAGAAAACAATCCACAATACAAACACCTGATCCAACAGGTAGAAAGCTCACAAAATATTTTATCAAATCTAGGGCAAGCCACACACGAATTCAAGTCATTAAGTCCGGTTTATCCGAGAAAAAAATATCTATCAATTCAACCCCAAGCAAACACACACACACATACACACACACATATATATATATATATATATATATATATATATATATACACACACACACACACACACACACACACACACAAACACTCACGCACGCACGCACACACACACACGCACGCATGCACGCACGCACGCGTGTCTGTCTGTGTGTGTGTGTGCTTGGTGTGTGTCTGTGTGTGAGTGCGTATGCGCATGTGCATCATGGTTACGCACGTGCACACTTGTGCATGTGGGTGCGTGTGAGGAAGTGAGGGATGCAGTCTGGTTTGTTAGTTGTATATTCGATGTGTGAATGGTGGTTTAGTGAAGTTTAATTTGTAAAGCGCCCTGAGTAGGTTTTACCTAGAAGTATTTAACTAAGGGCACTATATAAGTACCCCTATAAAAAGAGTCTCTCTCACACAACATGTTGAGAGAAAAATGGGCTAAACTACAAAGTAAACCAGCGTGGCTTCAGATGATATGCCTGTGTAACGCTGTTGAGTTCATTACGTTATTAATAGTAATAGTTTCATTCAAACTTCAAAAGACAAACCAACATTTTATTCACATCAGCCACAGAAAAGATATGGAGAAAGTGGTCAGAGAATGGATACCTGGGTTGTTCAGTTGGATCTCTTATAAAACAAACCAACAAATACAACACAAAAGCAGTACAAATCATGTGAACAGTAAACTTTCATCACTAATTGAGTAGAGTCTTACCATTTCTGAATTTCTCTGGATTCTGACATCTGAGGAACTTAGTTGTAACCATGGTGACACTTTGCCCACAACCAAATTACTCCAGTCTGCACAAACATGGAAGACTCATGACTTCATCTTATTTATTTACACCCAAGCCAATATAAAAAAGAAGTACACTGGAAAAGAAAACCAACACATAAACTTGTAACAAGTTGCATAATAGATGAATGAAAGTAAAATAGTGAAATCGCAAACAACACCTGCAAAAAAGACGGCATAATAAAAGTAAAACAACACTTTGTTTTTTAATTTTTTTACATGTAAGCACTTGAATAAGAAGAAAAGAAATTCACACCTGGCAAAGAATAGCTTGAAAAAGATCAGATCAATATTTAACTAGGAGATACATTTGAATCAGACATGGCATTACTATTGCCTATCATAAGTAATTAAGAACTCTACTAGCATGATTAAAATTGAAAATAATAAAACAACATCAGAGTATGCTTAAAAAAAAGAAAGAATCAGTGGTGTCCCAAAGGAACAGTCCTCGGCCCGACCAGCTGAAATCCAGAACACGCCTTTTCGCTGATGATTGCATAGAATACAGAGAGATCAATCATCAATGACAAAGACAACTGTAGAACCCTCCAAGATCTGAACACCTTAGCTACTTGAGAGAAACCACGGGGCATGGAATTCCACCCACAGAAATGTCCCAGCATAACTTGCTCCAGGTCCCGCAAGCCAGTGACCTTTGACTACCACCTAAAAGGTCACTGCCTAGAGAAAATCACCAGCACCAAGTATCTTGGAGTGGAGATTTCTTACGATCTTATGTGGAAAGCCCATGTAAATAAGATCACGAAGAAGACTAACACAGTAACAGCATTGTGGGATTCCTTCCGAAAGAAATATAAAAACATCGAACAGAACAACAAAATCAAACGCATATATTGAACTCTCTTGTGTGTCCCCATCTCGAGCATTGTTTTACAAAAAGTACAACATGACCAAACAAATGACCAAGAAAGTGGAAGCTGTGCAGCGAAGAGCAGCAACATATGTAACCGGCTGCTATGACTACACCAGCAGCGTCACAGCTTTGATCACCAACCTTCAGTGGGAATCCCTAGAATCAAGGCGTAGCAAACAGTACAGTTCAGACCATCATGATGTATAAGGTCGTGAACGCCCTTGTTAACATCCCGGCCGAGCAATACCTCCTTCCAGGAAACACCCGCACAAGATCAAACCACTCCCTCAAATTCCAACAAATATCAACAAGAACAAACACACTCTAGTAGTTTTTCCCCCAGGACCATTCCTGTGTGGAATTCTCTCCCGGCTGCAGCAGCTGAGGCTCCCTCTTTGGTATCATTCAAGAGGAAGCTCAACAACATGTCATTTTAAAATTCAAGATAGGGTTAGGACACTTAGGGGGCCAAAGATCAAAGTAGCGGTAAATGAAGGGGAGGAGCTGTGTCGGTCGGGGCTTGCCCCCGCGGACCGCTACGGTAGCTGGATTGGTCTTGCCTGGATACTGTGAAACAAAGGTGTATGGTCCATTTAAATATGCACACACACACACACACACACAATTGTTTGGAGATAGTTTAATTTTTTTTAAACATTTTTTTTTTCAAAAAAAAGAAGGAAGAATTGCGCAACCTGAAGTCACTAATACAATAGTCTTTTTAGACGGCGTGACTAAAACATTTGAAGATTGAAGGAAAAAACCCTTCAAATTTCAGATGAAAATAAACTTTACCTGAACTTGACAGGCACAGATCTGAACGTGTCAATGGCCCGGTCCTGCCTTTGGCCGCATTCTCAAAGAACTCTCGCTTGAATCGAGGATGGATAATCGGCATGCATGCAAAATCAAACCTGCAACAAAGGAAGAAGTTAAGAATACACTGTCATCCAACTTCCAACTCCAAGGCAGAATAATGGTTGGTTACACTTAGAGAGAGCGTGTGTGCATGTGTGTTGCATGTGCGCATGCATGCCTGACCTGTGAATAAAAATGGCATAGAACCTCCCCGGTTCTGTGGCAAAATAATCAAAGTGTTGATTGTGGCCACGCATAGCTAAGAAGAAGAAACTTGCACCTGATACAAACAAATGTAACCCCTTCATTGCCGAGATCGTTTCCGGTTCCGGGGCAACTATTTGCCAAGCCGTTTTAGGTTGCGGAGTCTATCGCAAAAATTTCTGAATAAAAATGCATAACCTATGGTTTTCTGAAAGGGAATTGAATCATATAATAAAAAGCCAAGTGTCCGTGTCTGTCTGTCTGAAACACAAAACGGGTCTTATAACTCCGCCGTTTTTCGACCGAATCGCTTCAAATTTGCTGTGAGCCCTAACGGGGCGATGGCAACGGCAACCGAGGCGGCCGTGTCATTTGCCCGGTTCGGCAAATGCGCGAAACGCGTCGCTGTTTCTCTCTTTCAGAGGAGGCGAGGGGGGCGCGAGAGTCGCTGTTTCTCTCTCTCTCTCTCTGTGTTTGTCTGTCTCTCTCTCTCTGCCTTTGTCTGTCTCTCTCTCTCTCTGTGTCTCATGTCTCTGTATGTCTATGTGTCTCTCTGTCTGTCTGTCTGTCTCTCTTCCTGTCTGTCTGTCTCTCTCTCTGCCTGTCTGTCTCTCTCTCTCTCTAATAACATAATATTTTGCGGACACGACGAAACTGCTACTCATCATTACCGGTTCTTGGCGGTACCGGTACTATACGTTACCGGTTCTGGGATTTGCCAATAATAGGCGTTGCGCTAGTATACTATCATTTGAGAACACTCTCACAGTCACATGCATTCAAAGTCAAACATACTGCAGAAAGCATATGGATAGAAAAAGGGAACCTCTTAGAATAACCCTATGAGTCGATGACGGATATTTCCGTGATGGGGCAGTTTATAGGTTACCGGAAGTTGACGGAAATATCCATGACGGGGCAGTGAAGAGGTTAAAAACCGCTATGTCTATACACCGGAAAATGCTGAAAAATGTATGCAAAATGGTCAAAACATACTGAAAAATGCTGAATGGTGAAGGCAGAATGATCAAAATGCTGAATGGTAGGGCTGAATTATTTAAACATTCTACAGAAAACCCCAAAATTTACAACAATGGAAAGTGAAATTGCTGAATAGCAAAATGATTAACACAGCCCCGATGACACATTTCCGTAGGTCGGCTATCCCACACACTAGAATAGAAATCACGTCATACCGATGTGTTTACAAACAAAACAGCAAGTGCACGCGTACAAACTACAATTAAACACATCGGCGCTCAACATAACATAATTCAAAGAACTCAATGAGTAGATGTCATTTTTTGGTGGCATCACACCATTCACACACTGACACAGGCTGAGATAGTCACCGCGACCTAGGCCTGGGCCGTGTGTAATTTTTAAAAGCTAGGCTAACCTTTTTAAAAGATTGCCTGTTTTTAAGAACAACAATGTCCAATTATCCTTGCTCCTGTTGTGGAAAGCAGTGTGACATCAACTACATTTGAGGAGGTAAGAGGGGATGATCAGTCACTCACTGTTAAATGACAAGATTTATATTTTGGTTATCTGTGGTTTCATAATTCAGCTTCACCATATGGTGTCATGACCATCCAGCATTCAGTGATTCACCTTTCGGAATTTTCCGGTGAACAGACACACCACCCGCTAAAAACCTCCTGGACAAAGACTCAAACTTTAGTTTAGTAAATTAAAATACCAGCATGACTGATACTAGTGATAGTCTACTAAAACCGTCACAACTGTGCCAACCGAATTTAAAAAAACAAAAAAACAAAAACAAAAAAATCAAGAGAAAGGACGCTTGAGAGGCCGTGAGGCCTAGTCGTCCTACCTGACCTGACCTGACCTAAAGTACAGCTCCAGTGTTGATTCTAGACTTTTAGAAAAGGGGGTCCAAGGACCCCTAAAGATGAAAGAAGAGGGTCCTAGCGACTCTTCATGGTCCAAAAATGGGGTCCCAGAAGACAGGTTTGCGAGTGCGGTGGGTTCGAACCCAGCTGGTCAGTGTTAAGTATCCTTGGGGAAAATACTTTACTCCTATTTCCTGGTCCTTTGGATGAGACCTAAAACCGTGGTCCCGTGTGCGAACGCACGCACAAGATCCTGCGCGCACGTTAAAGCCCATTCCACTATTCGGTACGAGTAGGCCGCATGTGCCGGTGGAATGGATGACACGAGCTCACAAAGCATGCATTCTGTGCGCCAATAGCGGTCTAAACGAAGACTTTGGGCGAGGGGCAGGATAAACATCCCCAATAGGAAGAAGAAGAAGACAAACACATCGCCGTCGGCAATCTCAAGTTCGTCGTCATTTGGAATTGCATTGGATGTTGGTCCCGAATCTTCCGTTACTGCAGCCGTATCTTCATTCACAATAGATGTTTGGCCAGATTCTTCCGAGTCGGACACTTTAGGTGTTTTGGACGACTTGAAGGCAAAATCAAACAGTGTTGACGTTCACTTCATGATTGCCACTCTACTCCATCTTCACACTCAGACGCGCTACACTCAGAAGACTCAACTCATGATTGGCTAAACTAAAGCATTGACGTCCAATGGCGCGAAAGAGAATTACTCATTTCCGGCTTACTGGCTATACGCAAAGTAGCAGTGCAATTTTGTAATGTCGCATTGGTGGTTTAAAAACGGGTCCGAAGTTTTTTTTCTAGCGTCACAGGGGACGCACTGGCTTTTTATTTAGGCGTCATCACCAAAATGACCAAGAAGTGAAGAACACAATCCCATTGAATTGTCATACAAAAAAATTGGAAGGGGGGTGGGAGGAGTTAGGGATTCTTAACTCGTCTTTTAATGTCAATTTGGTGGTGGTGGGGGGAGATTTCGTCTTTCGTTGCATGTTAATTTTTGTCATGCATCACCTGTGAAATCACAGAGACAAAACATCGTTCAAACTAGATTGTTTGTCTAAATTCTTACCCAGATTTGCATGCCCATTCTAATACTGAGTTGATGTCGGGAACACAATGGAAGTCTCTACCGCAGGACAAACGTGACGGCATTTTGATGACTTTCCCTCGTTTCACACTTGCCTTGCCTGTCACCGAAAATGAGGCGGAAGTAGTAACTTTTGTTAAACCTTTTGTAAAACCAAGGATTGGCGCAGGCTTTACTCTCTTTAAAATGAAAATAAATATATTAAAACAGTTTAAAACCATGAAAACCTTTTGCTTTAGTAGATCTTTTATTTTAAAGTATTTCTTTATTTTAAATCTTGCTTTTATCGAGCAGATAAAGATTATTCATAAAAAAAAAATTACAAAAAATTTACAAGGGCAAAGCACTCTCAGCATAAAGATCACCATAACTTTAACAAACCATCCCACGTGTTTGCGTAGTTCTAAGGTAATGTGTCTCATGTGTTTTGATATGATATTATATGATATGAATTATGGCTCTGTAGGCTTTTTGATAGCCTTTTGCCCTCTCCATAGTAATATTATGTTGGTAATTTTTTTAATATGATGAATTGTTCAATTGATTGTGCCAATTTCAGAATTTGTTCAAAATTGTTGCCACGCACAGCGAAGAAGAAGAAGAATTACATTACAATCATAATTGTTGGGCCCAGAATATTACCCCCCCAAAAAAAAAAACCCACACGAATGACTTGAAAGAGAAGGCAAAAGGCTATATAACTTTAAACCTATAGTTTAAAAACCTCCTGGACAAAGACCCTAACTTGACAGAATTGAGATACCAACATGACTGATTGTGTCATCAAAAACCGTCACAGCTGTGCTCAATACTACAAAAACTATATTGAAAGGGCACTTCAGAGGCCGCGAGGCCTAGTTGCCCTCATTACCCTGACCTTACCTGACCTATATCAGTATATACCGTACCTCCTTCTTCTTCGTTTGATCTTCCACCTTCATCATACTGAAGATTCTGGTCAGGTCAGGTCAGATCTTCAGGGCAGCCAGGCCTCGCGGCCTCTTGATGTGCCCTATCTTTTGATTGTTATTGTGGTTTTGTTCATCATCAGATTGGCACAGCTGTGGCGCTTTTTGAACTATCATTGTCGTCTTAATCATAATTGTTTTTAAAAACATTTATTTATAATCTGAAGATTAACTTGGAAAAAGGTTTCTGCGCTTAGGTTAGGCTTCTGGTTTAAAATCTTGGCTTAGTATGATGGGTAGAGAGGGAGTCGTGGATGAGAGTGGAGAGGGGAGGTTAAATGAGGAAGAAGGGAGGGGGGAGAGGGGGGTTACATCTGGCTTTTGAAGGCTCCCACTGTGGCTGATGACGCTGCCACAGAAGGGAGCAGGTTCCACTCGGCAATGGTCCGAGGGAAGAAGGAAACGAGTAGATCTTGTTGGAGGGCTGGGGGCTGGCTTTCTGGAGGAGTTGATCGCCAGTTCTCCATGATGGAACTTGAAGAAGTTGGTGAGCCGTGCCTTTTTTCTTCGCTCTGATAGCGGGGACCAGTTCAGTTGCTCATATATGGAGTCTACGCTGGAAGTCTGGCGATGACGGTTGACGACCAAGCGCGCCCCCCTCCTCTGTACAGCTTCTATTTTCTTTATGTTTTTTGCTGGTGTAGGGGTCCCACACACTACTTGCATACTCTACTAGTGTTGGTCGTACTAGAGCTAGGAAGGCCCTTTCTTTGATGTTGATACTCCAGACTTTCAGAGTTCTTCTAATGAAGCCCAGAGTTTTGTTGGAGATGTGGGAGTCCCATCGCAGATCATTGGAGATGGTGGACTCCTAGGTACTTTATCTCCTCGGTGTTGGAGAGGGTGTGGCCATGAAGAGTGTACCGGTTCACTGTGGGTTTGCGTTTTCTTGTGAACTGGATGGACTGACACTTGTCAGGATGGAATTCCATCACCATGTGCCATTTTGTCTCCCAGTTTGCCAGTCTGTCGAGGTCGTGCTGGAGAGCCTGTTGATCAGTGGGGGTGGCGACGTTCTTGTGGCACAGAGTATCGTCGGCAAACAGACCGGTTGTTGCTGTGAGACCTTGGGGGAGATCGTTGATGTATAGCAGGAATAAGGTGGGACCGAGGATATGATATGACCAATAAAAGTATGCTTTAGCCTTTAGCACTATATAGCAGTATATTACTATATAGCACCCTGCATTTGTTCTGACGTTCCGCACTCTGCCACTGCATTCTTTTTGAGCCGGTGAAAAACGCTTACACCCACTTGATTAAAAATGCTCTAATTTTCTCTGTGTGTTGTGTGCAGACTTGATTATTGGAATACTAATAAAGAGATGATTGAGGAAAGTTTTGATATGATGCATTTTGTTGTCCGTGTATCACTGTATGTTTTGTTGTTGGAAAAAAAAAAAGAAGCAAAAGCAAAATCAACAAAGCGAAAGTGTTGACTTACTGTTTCGGCATGGTCGGAACGAGTGCCGTTTGCTTCAAAGTTCACCCACTGACTAATTAACTCATGTCTAAGATCCCTTTAACGAAATAACTCACGGAAATATCATTAAGAATATTATGAAAGGCAAAATGTTCTTTGAATTCAACCGAGTAGTCAAAATCAGTACCAAATCACAACCGCGGCTCGAATCGATACCGGATCGTCTTCATCGAGTCACTACGACATCGGCTACCCCCCCTTCTACTGCATTACGATCTTCTATCACCCTTTCACTGTCGATATCCGACCTAACAAAGCCTAAGAATTCATTATTTAAGCAAGGTTTCAAGGTTTATTAGATTCCAAAGAGCCCCATAGGGGTAAATGGAAAACATTGACGCTAATTTCCAGTAGGAAGCTTCGCCAACACGAAAATCCGCAATATTTGATAGTGAACTTTACTTTCTGACCGATCAACACTTTGAAAAATGCAATACAACAACTAAAAAAGCAAATGGCGGCTTGCCGGAAGAAAGTGAAGCAGCCGAGCCTCATTCTGAAGCTAAAGCAAGGTCGTTTCTATTATTAGTAACAGAAATAAGGTCTGCGAAGCATTGGTTTGGGAGTACCCCTCTCTGGGCGACACAGTGCGCCTGCAGTTGCAGGGGAGAGTATCTGCTCAGCGACACAGTGCGCCTGCAGGGTGCTAAAGGTTAAGCAAACAAAACAGTGTCAATGAAGGGACGTTTTATAAGCCGCGAGGTTGAGACTTGAGCCAGTCCCACACTATACTATGCTATGCTATACTAATATCGGCGACAACTGATGGCTACTTACTTAGCAGTAAGCTGAAAAGGTGTCTAATCTAACGTCGGTGTGGCTCCCCTAATAAAACTTTAAAAGACGGATGCTTGACTTCCAAGCCAGTTGAACAGGCCGAAATCTTGAACCATCAGTTCCAGTCAGGTTTTGGCGATGGAAAAACTTTTAATGACGAACAGTTCTTGCAAAAGATGGGAATGCCGGAGGAGGCACCGAGGCCGGTTGGTTAGAGTCGCCACTCGTAAACCAACAGGTTTGCCACTGCCAGTGCGCTGATTCGAACCCGGATAGGCCGAGTAGGCCGTGTGTGCCAGTGGAATGGATGACACATACTCGCGAAGCATGCATCATGTGCGCCAATAGCAATCTAAATGAAGACTTTTTCAATAGGTGCCAGAATGGTCAGCTCATTGACCGTGGGCCTTCGTGTTCAAGAGAAGAAGAATCTCTTGAAGAAGAGCAGTTGTGTTATTCTACTGATCAATCCAACTTAGTAAGATTTACTGCATAAATAATGCTTTGAAAGTGATTATCTAATGCATTTTTAACCCTCTTAGCACTGCGTATAATAAAGCGCGTAAGCTAAAACAATGGCATAAAATTAAAGACTGCAGAAACGTCAACCGGTACTTCTTGTTTTCACTTTTCATCTCTCATATTTGACTGGGAAACCTATACACGTTTAGAAAGAAGAAAGCTTGAATTTTGCAATGAAAGTTTACATAGAAAACAACTTGCCTTGAATATGGTGACAGCAGTAATCCAGTAAAGCACTTTCACAGTGGCTGCAGCTAACCCCACCCCACTCCCATCCGACGATGATCCGTCACTGCCACTCGTGTCAGACATCACAAAACCATGCAGTTGAACCCTTTTGAAGTTTTCCTTCACTTTGCAACACAAATACAAGCCTAATTACCTTCCTAGTCTCCATCAGAGCAGCTATCGGCAACATACTCATCACTGGTGTCATCCAGGACATCCTCATCTTCACAATCACTACTTTCATAATCTTTTTCACACACTAAAATGCAAACCGATCGATAAAATGTCTAGATTCAGACAGCAGACAGGAAGTCGAAGTACGAGTGCTACGAGCTTTCTGATTGGTTAGCTGTATTTCTGGATTGTCCAAAGTTCAGCACAATATTTGAACTGAGCCACAATAGTGGCTCATCGTGTTCGACCGAGGAGCCACTATTGTGGCTCAACGTGCTAAGAGGGTTAACCACATTTAATGATTGGGGGTGGGTGGGGGTATAGCTGGTTTTTGAAGGCTTCCACCGTGGCTGATGTTACCACCACGGATGGAAGCAGGTTCCACTCGGCAACGGTCCGAGGGAAGAAGGACTGCTGGCGGTACAAAGTCCTGCATGCTGGCAGCTGGTATGCCTCAACATGCAGGTGTCGAGTAGATCTTGTGGGAGGGCAGGGGGTGGGCTTCCTGGAAAAGTTGATGACCACCTCATCACGGTGATGTTTGAGGAAGGTGGTGAGGCGAGCCTTCCTTCGTCGTTCAGCAAGTGGAGACCAGCTGAGTTGGTCGTACATTTGCTCCACACTGGACGTTTGTCGATGCTGGTTGATAACACACCATGCTGCCCTTCGCTGCACTGCCTCAATCTTGTTGAAGTTTTTGATGGTGTAGGGATCACACACACTGCTGGAGTATTCGAGCGTCAGTCTTTCCAGGGCTTGGAAGGCTCTCTCTTTGATTCCGATGCTCCAGACCTTTATTGTTCTTCAAATGAAGCCTAGGGTCTTGTTGGCTTTGTTCACAATGTTTGTGATGTGGAAGTCCTCTGTAGTGTAAATCGTGACACCCAAGTATTTGATCTCATCAGTGTTGCTGATGGTGTGCCCATGAAGGTGGTAATTGTCCTGTGTAGGATTCCTCTTCCATGAGAATTGTATTGACTGGCATTTCTCATGGTGAAACTGGTTAAATAATCATGTCCAGCGTAAGAGGCTACGCCTAATTAGACGTTAAGCCAACCATTGAGAGAGTAGTTTGATTGGGTAGAACTTTGGAAGAGGGTTAAGTTTGTGGGGTGGGGGGAGGAAAAGGGGAGGGAAGGAGGGAGTTGGTCAAGTTGCCTTGGGGGTGAGGGGTGGGGTGTGTGGTTATCATAGTGCAGTGAGTGGTGATAGTCTCCCTTGTTATTTTGTGTGTCGTGTGTGAGGGGGAGTATATCATGTGTGTGGGTGTTGCTGGTAACTTGGACTACGTTTATAAGGCGTTGCTTTTTCTTCTTGTTTTTTCAGGGTTCAAGATGCCTAAACGACCCCACAAGGAAGAGAAGGAGGAGGATTCTTCAGGGTCAGAACTGAATCAGGCCAGCAGTTCTGAGGAAGAAGATCTTCCTGTAAGTCAGGAAGGAATTGAAGTTTGTGAGGGTTCCACTTGTAAAATGTTTCTTACAAACGTGTGTATTATAATGGAACTTTCATATTGTGGTTGGTAGTTTTTATTTAAATGCTGAAATTGGTTATATTTGTTTGAATAGTTGGTTAGTACAGTACTCCCTCCCATGAGCGACCATGGAACATGCACCAACAAAGTGGTCTTAAAAGGGAGGTGGTCTGAAATAGGAGGTGGGTGAGGAGAGGTCATTACAAACATAAACACTTAACAAAAATATAAACACATGTATGAGCAAATAAACAACAAACTAGTCTGCACATTTTAAAACAAGATCTTACGGGGGAAGCAGATCACGGGGGGAAACAGGTGGGTTTTGAGGTTTGATTTGAAAGCTGAGAGGGTCGGTCACTGACGGAGGGAGAGAGGAAGTTTGTTCCAGGAGGTTGGACCTGAAACAGCAAAAGAGCGCCGACTGACAGTTGAAATCACACACGCATACACACGCATGCACTCACACACACACATGCACGCACACACACACACACACACACACACACGCACACGCACACGCACACACACACACACACACACACAAGCAAACACAAGAGGGACAAGTGCCAACACACACACTCACATAAATGTAGACACACACACACACACACACTAAATAACTTGTGGATTTAATGGTTGGACATTGCTCTGACTGGAACATGGACACATTGTGGCCTTATGGCCCAGGAACGCAGAAGAAGAAGAAGAAACATTGCTCTTTATAAACATTTAAGAATGACATGTGTATAAAATGTGTATGGTTTTTTTCAGGAGGACTATAGCAGCAATGATGACGATCTAGAGGATGACACAGATGAAGCCACCAGCGAAGATGATGATGATGATGATGAAGAAGAAAAAGACGCTAGTGACGATCAAGAGGATGAGGATACGGGCATAGAGCTGTCTGACGCCGATGACGGCGAAAAGGATGATGATGACGCTTCAACTCAAGTAAGCCTTTATACTGATCATATTGTGGTGTATTGTAATTTGTATAGTTGTATAATAAAGTATTGTACATTATTATAAACGTTATGCTCATAGTCGATTGCTTTCTGGTTAAAAAAAAGTAGGGGGTGCTGCATAAGCAGTAACACACTCTCCATGTTATAAGCCTGGCTTTAGCAGGAAGAAATCGTCTCAACGAAAAGGTGAGAGCGCTTTGCGAGTTTTAAAAGTTCTGTCCTAATGGTATGACTGAGTTTAAAATACTGTCCTGTTGGTATGACTGAGTTTAAAATACTGTCCTGATGGTATGACTGAGTTTAACCCCTTCGCTGCCACCTACTACTTGCACAGGCGCCGCCGGTTTGCTGTGCGAATTTTGAACGCGGCAATATCACTACTAAGCGGCGATGTATATATGCGTCAGTGGCAAGTACTGAAGCGCTAAAGAGGACGTATATATACGTCGTCTGCACTGAAGCCAGTGAAGGGGTTAAAATACTGTCCTGATGGTATGGCATTGAGTTTAAAATACTGTCCTGGTGGTATGACATTGAGTTTAAAGTACTGTCCTGATGGTATAACAGTGAGTTTAAAATACTGTCCTGATGGTATGACAGTGAGTTTAAAATACTGTCCTGATGGTTGACATTGAGTTTAAAGTACTGTCCTGATGGTATGACAGTGAGTTTAAAGTACTATCCTGGTGCTTTGACAGTGAGTTTAAAGTACTGTCCTGGTGGTATGACAGTGAGTTTAAAGTACTGTCCTGATGGTTGACATTGAGTTTAAAATACTGTCCTGATGGTATGACAGTGAGTTTAAAGTACTGTCCTGGTGGTATGGTATGACAGCGAGTTCAACTGATACTGTCCTGATGGTATGACACTGACAGTGAGTTTAAAGTACTGTCCTGGTGGTATGGTATGACAGCGAGTGCAAATGATACTGTCCTGATGGTATGACAGTGAGTTTAAAGTACTGTCCTGGTGGTATGGTATGACAGCGAGTGCAAATGATACTGTCCTGATGGTATGACAGTGAGTTTAAAGTACTGTCCTGGTGGTATGGCCTGACAGTGAGTTAAAATGATACTGTCCTGATGGTATAATCTTAAGCTTGTGATGTGAAGAAGTGAAGGTTATGAACAAACAAACAAATTAACAAAAATATTTTTCATTGGTTGTTGAAGCACTAAAGTGAAAGTACATACAGTGAAAACCACTTAAGTCAAAATTGAAGGGACTGACATTTTATTTTGAGATTGACAATATTGTGAGTTAAAAAGACCTTTTAGCATAAAGATGATTAAGCTGGGACCAGAACATTATTGAGGTATCCAGTGTTTTTGAGTTAGCAAGAATCCACTGTACATGAATGTATCCCGTAAATTGTTTGTAGTTAATCCTTTATTTAGATGCTTTGTTACCTAGGTGTCCTTTTCTTGTAGGGGTGCCCATTTAACCCTTTCACCGCCGATGTCGCATTTGTGCACCATTATGATTTAATATCCATGTCATAACAAGCCTTGAAATCTGGATCTGTTATCCAATGATCTTGTGTTCTTAATTTTAAGAGGTAAGGATAGGCCTTGTTTTAAGCATGTCACAGAGGAATTCCCAATATTGCGGACAAAATGTTTTTTCTACCCATGTAAGTTTAATGGAAAATTTAGGCTAAAAAATGGCTGGAAGCGAAAGGGTTAATTGTAAGCATTTTCCTCATAAGCGGCAAAATGTCTTTCTTCATTCTTTTTCTTTCTTTCTTTCTTGTTTTTAAAAAAACCAATATGCTGTATCTGATTTAAACAACCATGAATTTGTTGCAGGATAACAACGCAGAAAAGTCAAATGAGTATGCGGAGGACTCTTCGGATGAGGAGGTAAGAATGTTTGTGCCCCATGAAAAAGAATTTCTCCACTTTTTTTTCTTTTTCATTTGTGTGTTTTATCTAGAACATTATTATTCTCATATATATTAATGCCATGCATAGACTGTTTTCTCATGGTTTTGGGGTTTTTTTTCTTAAAGTAGTCTGAGTTGCTCTTTTCCCCAATTTTGAACAGTTTTCTATATTCATCTTCAGGAAGGAGAATTGCCCTGTGATCACCATGAAGGGCTGTTTTCTCTTTGACCACACCAAGAGGCAACATATGAACCCCAACATCTCCCCATGGGGATACCGGGGGGGTCTTTTGTACAAATGGTTCCCCCACCTTCTGAAAGATCTGTGCTTGTTGTTGTTGCCTTACCCTGGCTTAAAGACTCCAGGGATCATCCCAACAGCCGAAGCACTTGAACATTATGGTACAAATGCACCAGCTAGGAATGAGAACATTACGTGTGTGACCGTTTTTTATTACCCCGCCACATGGGCAGCCACACTCCGACTTCGGGGGATTTTAGACTGATGATGTTATGCTAGGAGCTTGTCACGGCTTAAGACAATCCCCGCACAACCATGCAGAACATAACAACATTTTGATGTAGCCTTGGTGTTCTAGCTTATGTCAACTGGTCTGACAGCCTCCTGCCAAGGCATATCTGCGATTATAACCTCCTCTAATCTGTCCCTCTCTTTGACTCTGCCTCTTCTCTTTGCTTACTGTCATCTACTATCTTTCTGCCTTACTGACCAGTCTATTCTCCTGCTTTTTTTCTCTCAAAACATTCTTACAAAGATTTTCTCCAGCCGAAGACGGACAGCTTGGGCCTAACCATTTCTTAGGCGCATAACAGCAGCATGATGCATATGCGCTCAGTATGACAAGAGTGATCGAGGAGGAAGAAGAAGAACCCCAAAATAGTTTCAGAGAAACAATTCCTCCAGTACCTTGCTTGCTCTCTCTCTCTCTCTCTCTCTCTCTCTCTCTCTCTCTCTCTCTCTCTCCTCTCTCTCTCTCTCTCTCCCTCTGTCTCTCTCTCTCTCTCTCTCTCTCTCTCTCTCTCTCTCTCTCTCTCTCTCTCTCTCTCTCTCTCTCTCTCTCTCTCTCTCTCTCTCTCTCTCTCTCTCTCTCTCTCTCTCTCTCTCTCTCTCTCTCTCTCTCTCTCTCTCTCTCTCTCTCTCTCTCTCTCTTTTACATGGTATTTTCAATTTTGTAGAATGTGATTGTGAATGAATTTGTCTTCAGAAAGCATAATTACCATATTTTTCAGACTATAAGGGGATGCTTTCCCCCCAGACTGAGACCCCTGCGCCTTACAATATGACTATAAGGGGATGCTTTCCCCCCAGACTGAGACCCCTGCGCCTTACAATATGACTATAAGGGGATGCTTTCCCCCCAGACTGAGACCCCTGCGCCTTACAATATGACTATAAGGGGATGCTTTCCCCCCAGACTCAGACCCCTGCGCCTTATAATATGACTATAAGGGGATGCTTTTCCCCCAGACTCAGACCCCTGCGCCTTACAATATGACTATAAGGGGATGCTTTCCCCCCAGACTGAGACCCCTGCGCCTTACAATATGACTATAAGGGGATGCTTTCCCCCCAGACTCAGACCCCTGCGCCTTGACAATATGACTATAAGGGGATGCTTTTCCCCCCAGACTGAGACCCCTGCGCCTTACAATATGACTATAAGGGGATGCTTTCCCCCCAGACTCAGACCCCTGCGCCTTACAATATGACTATAAGGGGATGCTTTCCCCCCAGACTGAGACCCCTGCGCCTTATAATATGACTATAAGGGGATGCTTTCCCCCCAGACTCAGACCCCTGCGCCTTACAATATGACTATAAGGGGATGCTTTCCCCCCAGACTGAGACCCCTGCGCCTTACAATATGACTATAAGGGGATGCTTTCCCCCCAGACTGAGACCCCTGCGCCTTACAATATGACTATAAGGGGATGCTTTCCCCCCAGACTGAGACCCCTGCGCCTTATAATATGACTATAAGGGGATGCTTTCCCCCCAGACTCAGACCCCTGCGCCTTACAATATGACTATAAGGGGATGCTTTCCCCCCAGACTGAGACCCCTGCGCCTTACAATATGACTATAAGGGGATGCTTTCCCCCCAGACTCAGACCCCTGCGCCTTACAATATGACTATAAGGGGATGCTTTTCCCCCCAGACTGAGACCCCTGCGCCTTACAATATGACTATAAGGGGATGCTTTCCCCCAGACTCAGACCCCTGCGCCTTACAATATGACTATAAGGGGATGCTTTCCCCCCAGACTGAGACCCCTGCGCCTTATAATATGACTATAAGGGGATGCTTTCCCCCCAGACTCAGACCCCTGCGCCTTACAATATGACTATAAGGGGATGCTTTCCCCCCAGACTGAGACCCCTGCGCCTTACAATATGACTATAAGGGGATGCTTTCCCCCCAGACTCAGACCCCTGCGCCTTACAATATGACTATAAGGGGATGCTTTCCCCCCAGACTCAGACCCCTGCGCCTTACAATATGACTATAAGGGGATGCTTTCCCCCCAGACTGAGACCCCTGTGTCTTACAATATGACTATAAGGGGATGCTTTCCCCCCAGACTCAGACCCCTGCGCCTTACAATATGACTATAAGGGGATGCTTTCCCCCAGACTGAGAACCCTGCGCCTTACAATATGACTATAAGGGGATGCTTTCCCCCCAGACTCAGACCCCTGCGCCTTACAATATGACTATAAGGGGATGCTTTCCCCCCAGACTCAGACCCCTGCGCCTTACAATATGACTATAAGGGGATGCTTTCCCCCCCAGACTGAGACCCCTGCGCCTTACAATATGACTGTAAGGCGATACTTTTCCCCCAGACTGAGACCCCTGCGCCTTACAATATGACTATAAGGGGATGCTTTCCCCCCAGACTGAGACCCCTGCGCCTTATAATATGACTATAAGGCGATGCTTTCCCCCCAGACTGAGACCCCTGCACCTTACAATATGACTATAAGGGGATGCTTTCCCCCCAGACTGAGACCCCTGCGCCTTATAATATGTCTAGTAAAATAGTAAGAAAATATAATAACAAAATCTGAATTTTGTGTAACATTTGTGGGGCGCGCCTTATAATAATGTGCACTTTATAGCCCATTTTGAACGCTTTAGTCATTATTGTAAATTGAATCAAGTTATGATTATTCTGTGCAGGACATTGTGAACACAGCGGGCAACATCCCCCTGGAGTGGTACAAGGATTACGACCATTTAGGATACGACGTTCACGGTCAGAAGGTCGTCAAGCCGCAGCAGGGGGACACCATTGACGAGTTCCTCGACAAACAGGAAAACCCTGACTACTGGTGCTTCTCTCCCTTGATATTGGCTGTTTTGTTTGTTTTCATTTCATCATACTTGACTCCCTTAACTCATTTGCATCGCAATGATTTTGAGTTATTAAAAAAACTCATAAATCACTCCAGCCATACACACAAACGAAGCATGTATAAACAAAAGGAGAAATGAAAGAAGATTACAGGTTTTTACTTCAGGTTTAGACATAGGGAAGTGGTAGACTTTTCTATATATAGACTTAATATAGAAAAACTACAAAAGCAAAGTCAGAGGCAAAATCGTGGTCTAAGGGAGCGAAGCGCGTTTAGAAGTGACCAAGGTATGGTGTGCACACAGATTTACTTCCCTTGAAGCAAATGCATCAAATTGACAGCTATCTATTAATTCCGGACATATATGGCCGGAACAACTTGAATGAGTTAATATTTGCTGTTTTGTTTGTTTTCATTTCATCATACTGGTACTTCTCTGTTGATTTTATTTGCACCATTTATAGCGCAGGTGTCACCGTCAGTTAAAGTTGCTTAACCCTTTCACCGCCAACTATATTTCAACCAAAACTGTCCATTAAATTTACCTGGATAGAGAACAAAATCCATCTGCAGTATTGTGGATTCTTCTGTGACAGATATAAAATAAGGTCTATCCTTACTTCCCAAAACTAAAACAATAGGTCTTTGGATAATGGACCCCAATTTGATGCATTTTAGTGACATAGGTGTTAAATCACTTGTGGTGCAAAAATGCGACATTGGCGGTGAAAGGGTTAACCCCTTCCTTGCCTGGCTATGAATAGTCTTTGATGATGTCATAACTTTTGATGTCATAGTCCTGGGATGATGGTTTTTGGTTTAGATAAGCCAGGAAAGATATATGTCTAGACCATTTTCTCAGATTGAGTCTAACTGATTTGTTTAAAAATGTATAAGAAAATCGATAATTTATCAGTTTTCCTGTGGCAGTGAAGGGGTTAATTGTCCTTGTTGCAGCAGGGGTGGGAGGCCTTCTGTACACTGAATTCATTGTAGCAGTTCTGTCTGACATGTCCCTCCCCCACCCCCACCCCGCCCTCTCTTATTTTCCTTCCTCGTTAACTTTCTTTGGCCCAGTGTCTTCTTCATTTTGTAAGTTCTCCTCCTGTTTGTATCATCTGTTAAATTGTTAAATTATTGCTAAATTATTATTGTTATGCTTCTTAATGTTTTGTAATGTTTTCTTCTACTTTATTTTTTTACTTTATTTTTTTATTCTCAAAATATTTGTAAAGCGCTCTGAGGATGAATTTTTCATCGAAGAGCGCTATATAAGCTTTATTTATTTTTATTTATTATTATAATCTGGTCTCCAATGAATGACAATGGGGATTAACTCCTTGGAGTCATGACGTCAGATGTCTACCGTCACTGTCAGTCTCTGTTCACGTCATGATGGCTGACAACTACCATCTGAATTTCCTATTTTTTGTAACGCTATTCAAGGGAGCTTACTGTTGAAAGTCAAAGTACACTCATTTATGCTTTGATTGCTTCCCTTAGACCGTATCATAGTCATTTGGGCTTTATCATTGATCATTCTGGCACCCTTTGGGGAATAAAAAGAAGATTGAAAATGGGTACATTGTTGTGGGAATTTCCACATTTTGTCATATCACTACCAACTTTTGTGCATATTGGATTATTGCATGCGTAGTGTTGTGGGAAATCCCAGAACCTATAATAACCATTATTACCTTTGTGCGAATTTCAGGCGCACTGTGTTTGACAAATGGACGGGCAAGAAGACGGTGCTGACCGCTGAAGACGTGAAGATGATCAAAAACCTGCAGAAGGGACTTAACCCTTCATCCTCTGTGGACATGTACCCTGTAAGCAGTTTTTTTCCTGTTGGTTGTAAGTGGGGGTTGGATGGGATGGGGGAAGGGTAGGGTTTTTGTTGTGGATGGGTAGGGAGAGGGAGGGAGATGGTGAAGAGAGGGAGGGAAACAGATGCCGGTTTCTTTTAGTATTGGGAGAGTGCATTGGTATTTGGTATATTCTAGTCACATAGACTTATCTCTGTGAAAATCGGGCTGCTCTCCCCCAGTGAACGCATTGTCGCAAGTGCAGCGTCTATCCATTTTTTTTTTTAAATGGGGGGGGGCACACTTGGAAAACCTAGCTATCAATCTGGCCATACCAGGCAGCGGGATTTCTCCCTGCTCTTACCGACTTTCAACTGCAGTGGGATTTTTACGTGCGTAAAGCGCGCGGATCAGACTAACTTTAAGTCCCCATCCGAAGGACTGGACGTTCAGTTCGATTTTCCTGTCGAACTAGAAAGAAAGGGCGAGGCCGGGATTCAAACCCGGGTCACTCACGCTGCAGTCACGCATTACTTTTGGCAGGTTAGTAATCTGTTGCAGAGTTTGCTTTTCATCACATGATTGCATGCAGTGTGACTTATGTGAGGAAGGTGTGTGTGTGTGTTCATCAGACTCGTTCAGACAGCTGAATCTCACAGGAATCGTGCCTCACAAATGTTCATATCGCATCGCATTGGGATCGAATCCTGTGTAGTGCAGTCTGTGTGTGTGTACTGGAAGTACGTTCATATGACTCTCCATCTTGGTTGTGTTTCTCTGTGCAGGAGTGGATTGAGTTTTTCTCTGGGGAGGAGAGGATCCACCCGGTGACCAACCGGCCCATGGACAAACGCTCCTTCATCCCCTCCAAGTGGGAGAGGCTGAAGGTCAGTCAGCACTTCTTCGGTGTGCTTTACAGTTTTCAAGTGGAATGCTTTCAAGTACACTATTTTTCGGACTACAAGGCACACCTGATTTTAAGGCGCACCCCCCAAATTTTACACAAAGCTCAGATTTTGTTACTATATTTTCTTACTATATTACCAGTCACATTATAAAGCGCAGGGGTCTCAGTCTGGGAAAACAGTATTGCCTTATGGTACACTATGTTTTGGATCATTAGGCGCTTGTGTGTATAAGACGAATCAGGCAATTTTCAAGAAAAATGTTTAAAAACAAAATAAAGAAAAGGCGCCCTCGTTTATAAGACGATGCAAACCTGGCAGAAGAAAATAAAAATTTGAAGCCTTAGAGACAAAACTTCTTCTGCTGTTCAAATTTTTTCATACATTTTTGGGAAACTCTGTCTTCTGAAGCACACAGAGCGCCATACAGTTACCATCACTTCATTGCAAGTGATAGGCTTCTTCATAGTGTGTGTAGAACAAGCCAGAACTTAGTGCGTGATGAAAAGTGCCATCAGAGGGGGTCTTAGAGTGGGGGCAAGCTACGGGCGGTTTTGGGTGGCTTGAATACATGAGGCAACTTCTGGATGTTGCGAGAAACGGTGGTAAGCCTTTCAGTGATTGAGGAAGGGGTGTGGTGTGAAGTGGGCGATTTCAAAACAGAAACGTTTCCAAGCACCCTATATGGAAAATATATAGGAATGCATTCAGGAAGTGTGCTCATTGCTGGGCAGATTTGTTTACCACTATAATTCAGACCTGGTTACCCCATACACAAGTCTTGAGTAGTCTGGATAGCTGAAATGAGTAGTTTTGGTGTAAAATATGTAGTCTTGTTCATTAAAACCATCAAACACTGTTCACTGAAAACGAGTAGCAATCAAGAATTTAAGAGCCTTATCAATTTTAGACATCCAAATTGAGTAGAATACTACTCAAAAAGAGTAGTGTAAACAGGTCTGATAATGGAATGAGGAGAGAAAAGTTGAAGTGATTTTTTTAGTAGAGTAAACTAAGGAGGGATGGGGATGGGAAAAGATAGTCATTAGAGTGCCATTTTCTTTTTAAACAGAATGTTTTTTTTTAAAAACCCAGATAATAGACAAATTGTTAACAGATGATTGATAATAAGAGTTTTGTTGTTGGTCTTTTCCCCAGCAGAAGATAGATGGTTAAAAGATAATAATAAACATTTTGGGGGTCTCATAAAAATCTTGTTCTTTAGGCGGGGTTCACATTAGACGTGTAAGTTCCGTACGGAAAACCCTAAATAAGTGGAAGAAAGAAGGATAAAAGTTTACGCATGTAGGGGAAATTCGGACACGTGCGCAAATCTTTTCCCTTCCTTGTTTCTCTTATTTATGGGAAACGCACGGTTTTCCGCATGGAATAGCTGCTTATGTGTGTACGTGGCCTAACATTTGTTTTCCCCTGACAGGTGGGTCAAATGGTGCACTCCATCAAAATGGGGTGGATGAAACCCCGGCCAGAGAAAAAGACAGACGAGGAAGAGGACGAAGAAGGGCAGCAGTGCTACGACCTGTGGGCGGACACGGCAGACGACGGCATCCTTCGTCGATACCGTCAGCACATCCCAGCTCCCAAGATGCCCCTGCCCCACCACAGCGAGTCCATCAACCCTCCGCCCGAGTATCTCTTCACCAAAGAAGAGGTCTGGAGTAGGCTTTTGTTTTATGTTGTGTGGCTCCTAAAGCGTCTCTGCCCTTAAACAACAAACTGATCATTTCTGTGCCAGAATATCTCTTCTCCACTGAAGAGATATTAGGTAAAGGTGCAGATCAACACACACACCTTCGATTTCTCGGCTCTCTCCGCATTTTTAGACTTGCCTCTCTTAGCAAATATTAAGCTGTATTTTATCAACATTTTGAGCTAATTATACCGGAGAGAAAGATCCGGAGGAGCGATGCATCAACTACATCCCCCAGAAGTAGCCCCCCCCCCCCCCCCCCCCCTCCTCCCACAGATGACGATCATAAGTTCTGTTTATTCTGCAGGAGGAGAAGTGGAGAGAGCAGGAGCCGGAGGAGCGACGCATCAACTACATCCCCCAGAAGTACCCCTCCCTGCGACAGGTGCCGGCCTACAGCCGCTTCATCAACGAGCGATTTGAGCGCTGCCTCGACCTCTACCTGTGCTCCAGGCAGCGCAAGATGAAGGTGGGTGCACGACATTCAGTACTGCAACTGGAAGGCAGCCAATCAGATTTTTCAATTATTTAATAAAGTTTTATTTTTTGTGTATTTGACAGAGTTTGGGCTTGGGTCAGCATGGGTGCAATATTTCCTGGTATACAAGGATTTCCTGTTTTTCTATTTTGCCAGAAAAGGAATTTACTTTTTTTTTGATTTGTCAAACAAGATCTTTGTGTGTCTACTGTATTTTTGAAACACTTTAAAATAAGCATTTGTATAAATTGTGGAAAAAAACTAACAAAAATACCTTCATAAATCAATTTTCCCCCCAGGCCATATGGCTATAATAGGTGTAAATACATGTGTCCGGTTTTCAGCTTTCACTGGTCTCCTTGCTGCATTCAGCCAACACATTCCGATTTCGAACAAGCTCAAGGAAAAAGATGTTTTTGAAAGTTTTTTGTTTGTTTTTGAAAATGCAGGAGAATGGACCAAAAAGGTAGAAAAATAGTAAGAAGAGGAAAAGGCAGAGTCAAAGAAAGCAATGGATTAGAGGAAATTACTTGCTCAGAATTCCAGGAGGTGGGGGAACTCTTTGTACTGAAAGATCCCTTGTAAAAAGTGTAATTCCCTCGGGGAGTTAACATTTTACTAATGATGAAACATTAAATAAATAAATAAATGTTTAATATATCATGTGTTTGTGTGAGTGTAGCAAAGAGTTATGAGTAGATATTTCCAAAATATGTGCCACCGTATGTCAGTAACCTTTATTAATGATGGCTTTCAGATGAACGTCAACCCACAGGACTTGTATGTCGGTAACCTTTATTAATGATGGCTTTCAGATGAACGTCAGCCCACAGGACTTGTATGTCGGTAACCTTTATTAATGATGGCTTTCAGATGAACGTCAGCCCACAGGACTTGTATGTCGTTAACCTTTATTAATGATGGCTTTCAGATGAACGTCAACCCAGAGGACTTGTATGTCGTTAACCTTTATCGGTAACCTTTATTAATGATGGCTTTCAGATGAACGTCAGCCCACAGGACTTGTATGTCGGTAACCTTTATTAATGATGGCTTTCAGATGAACTTCAACCCAGACGACTTGTATGTCGGTAACCTATATCAATGATGGCTTTCAGATGAACGTCAGCCCACAGGACTTGTATGTCGGTAACCTTTATTAATGATGGCTTTCAGATGAACGTCAGCCCACAGGACTTGTATATGTTGGTAACCTTTATCAATGATGGCTTTCAGATGAACGTCAACCCACAGGACTTGTATATGTTGGTAACCTTTATCAATGATGACTTTCAGATGAACGTCAACCCAGAGGACTTGTATGTCGTTAACCTTTATTAATGATGTCGGTAACCTTTATTAATGATGGCTTTCAGATGAACGTCAACCCGGAGGACTTGTTGCCCAAGATGCCCAAACCCAAAGACCTGCAGCCCTTCCCCTCCACCCTCACCATGGTAGGCTGTGCATTGTTCATGGCGTGCCTTGACCTCTTCTCTTAGTGCAGTAACGCTAAAGGCTCCTGTATGTCTCTCTGCGTGTCTGTCTATATCTCTCTGTCTCTGTCTGTCTGTCTGTTTCTCTCTCGCTCTCCCTCTCTCCCCCTCTCTCTCTCTGTCTGTCTGTCTGTGTGTTTATTTGTAGAGAGGTTGGGATGGGAGGTGGTGGGGGTGGTTATGAGTAAAATTAATGTGGTTGTGTGAAAACTTAGATCAAATTTTGAATTGGTGTGACTGTGTGTGTGTGTGTGTGTGTGCGTGCGTGCATGCGTGTGCAACTAAAGTATCTAAAGCTCCAAATATTCTTATTTTATTTTATGGCAGAGGAATGACGCGATGACTATAGCGATAGAAAAGATGATAATAATAATATTTGTGATAATGATGGCAAGATGATATTGATTAGGGTGATAGTGGTATTTATGATAACAATGGTCATTATGATGGAAATTATGACACTGACGATGAAGATAAAGATGTTGCTGCTGATGATAATGATGATCAGATGACTGTGACGATGATGATAAAGAAGCTGCTGCTGATCATAATGATGATGGTAATGATAATGGTGATGATGAAGATAAAGAAGCTGCTGCTGATCATAATGATGATGGTGATGATGAAGATAAAGAAGCTGCTGCTGATCATAATGATGATGGTAATGATTATGGTGATGATGAAGATAAAGAAGCTGCTGCTGATCATAATGATGATGG
>JAGGCT020001238.1:0-50000 GCA_017654935.2 Phymorhynchus buccinoides
GATCTGGGGGCTGCCGCTACTGACGTCGAAGCAGATTTGCTCTGAGAAGGTATCACAACTACAGTTTTCTTTCCCCCTTGCTTCCCCTTCACAGCTTTAGTGGCGACGTTGCTAAACACTGACAGCTGCTGGTTCGCTTGACAGCTTTTTGCTGACCCTACATACTTGAACAGCTCTTTCTTCTCATTGCTTTGACTTGAACCAGGCGCCGGACTCGGATGAATGATGTAGACCTTTTTGGAGCCCGCTGGTTTGCGAACGGTTGCTGTAGCGTTTGAGCTGACAGCAACATTTTCCGCTTCAGGCAGACATTGTATTGGAAGGTCTATGGGATGCGCTGTAGTAGCAACAGTACTGGTAGCGCTACAGTCTGCAAGAACGTTTGAAACCGCACTTTCACGCGAACTTTGGGGTTCAACTGTCGGTCCTGTATTACTGCCCGCAGTTGAATTCTCCACATTCATCATTCCTGAACTCGTGCCAGCTTCAGAAGCATTCTCCACGCTCACATCTTCCAGGGACACCCTTTGCGAGTCAAGATCCACCCGAGAATAATCAGCACTCACAAACTGAATGTCCGACTCAAACTTTTCCATCGGTAAACGTTCGGCACTGTTATCCACGCCCTCCTCTTCCAAGTCAAAATCGGAGTCGGACGAATCCTGTCCTGTGGCCAAGCGGATCTGTTCTTTGGTCAGGCGTGGTTTCTTCGGTCGAACCGACCGCCTTCTCTCTGCCCATTCAAAGGAACCGGGGACCTTCATGCCATGAATCTGGAACGCAGGGTCCTTGGGTTTCCTTTTACGCCCCCTGCCACTGATGGCTATGAGAGGAGCGGGTCTGACACACGGACGCTGCAAAGAAGAAACAGAAGATTCTTGGTTTGTCTGAAACTGATCATTTTCTGGCGCATCCAGGTGACTGGTCAACAGTTCCAACAGAGCAGCGCGGGCGGCTCTTTCCTCACTCGTTTCCGGACTCTGCGGATGGTCAGCTTCCAGAGATGGATTAGAAACCAAAGATGCAGAGCCACTCATCGCAGTTAGCTCACCGACGTTGGGTTTAACGTCGGGTTGGTAGTACTGGGCAAGCTCTGAGGGAGTGGGCTTGACATCTGAAGTAGCCTGTTGCGTGTAGTTATTGTCCGTGGCCTGAATCACAGACTGGCCAGACAGAGTCACTTCTGTGGCTTGAATAAACTGCGCAGGCCGTTCAGAAGGAGGCGGGTACACACTTTGGTTGTAAATGTGACCTGCCTCGTCTACACTCACTGCACACTGCGGCAGTAAGGAAGAAGCGAAGTTGTCTTCATGGTAAGATCCCTCTGCAGAAACATAGATTTCTTGGTCCACGCCTTCTGCGATTTCTAGTGTTTGGTTCACATACAAGTTGGCTTGTGATCGGTCCAGGATTATTTTGGGTCCTGGTGGTCGGCCTCGTTTTTTGGCTGGAGGGTCGGGGAATTCGCCGGTGTCTGTCTCCACATACATGAATTTCTTTTTCTTTTTGGACAGCGAGTCTTTCTCACCCAAATTTCTCCTACGTTTCCTCTTTCCTGGCATCAAGGGTTGTTGTTGTTCAACGTTTTTCTTTGTTTTGGTAATTTTAAAGGCGCTGTTTCGCGGGTTCCTTGCAATGGTAACAGTGATAGGGTCAGCTTCAACTTCAGAAATTGTTGGTTCACCTTGGCTTGGTTTGGTTTTTGTCCTCAGCTGGGACATTGTTTTCTTGCCAGTTTTTCCACCATGTGCCTTTTTTCCCCCAGCTTTCTTCTGTTGTTTGCACGCTTTCTGCTTTGCCGTAGCTGGTTGCCTTGCTTTCCTACCTTTGGCCGACTTACTGACAGCAGCATCTGATACGCTGGCTGTATCTTTATTAGACACGGTCACACCATTTGCATCACCAAGAGGCAATGACTCAATGGCCACAGCAAGTTCAGAATGTGCTAAAGCTCCCCGTGATGGTTTCTCAGCAGTAGACCCTTCCAACTCAGCTATGAGAGTCTCTGAAATTTGGAATCCTGCTGTGGCTCCATAATCACTGAATTCAGGTAGATTGGTGCTCAGGAACTCACTTCCATTGCCCAAAGAAGCTGGGTGTGATTGTGCATCTTCATCATCACAACTGCCAGTTTTCGTGACACCGCCTGGTTTACTGGGGCTTCTCGCTTTCTTCTTGCTGACTACTTTCTGCAGTTTCTTCCCTTTGTGAGCCAATTTAGAAGCAGAGCTCTTGGCAGAATTCCTTTTCTTTTTGTTCTTTTGCGGCGAGGCAACTTGTGCGACATTAAACTCTTCTGGTTCGACAACCTCTAGCTTCACCATTGTAGCAAAGTCTAACGAACTGGTCGTTTCAGCAAACTGTATGTCTTCACATTCTTGAACAAACTCAGAGCTTTCTGCAGTGTGTTCTTTCCTTTGATTGTGACCAGCATCGCTTTTGTTGAAAGACTTCTTGGAAGCCAGCGCTTTGGCTTTGCTTGTGGGTCGTTTCGCTCTGGCAGATATTCTTTGTTTAACGCTTGGAGCACTTGAATCTTCATCCGTTGATTTCTTAACCTTTGAAAGGAGAGATTTTGGTGGAGCTTTTGGAGCAGATTTGCCAGTCTTCGATTTTGATGATTTGGTAGATGTCATTTTTGAAGGGGATTTGCCAGGTGTCATTTTTGAAGGGAATTTGCCAGATGTCATTTTCGAGGGAGATTTGGCCGACTTTTTACAAGTTGCAGCAGTGGCCAGCAATGCTGCACCGATTCCAAAGCTGCTGGTACTCGGCCCACTTGGAAAATTTCCCATGGCTGGTTCTTTATTTATTTTCTTTGCTTTACTCACCACCTTCACTTTGGGAGGTTTGACCACACCTCCTTGAGAGCTTTTCTTCCGGACTGACTGGGGTTTTTGTTTTTTATTTTGCAACTTCTTTTCCACAGGGCGTTGTTGTGTCTTCTTGGTTGACTTTGATGTCGTTGCCTTTTTACCAGAGCTCTGGTTCAAGTTTGGAGCTTTACGTTTCGTGCTCCGACTTTGGTGTTTGGGTGCCTGCGCAGCGGCCACTTTCAAGCACACTGTGTTGATACCCAAACCTTGCAGATACTCTGCAGAGCACGGGCTGCTTCGCGTGTCTGGTACAAGAACGTGAAGACATTTGTTGAGTCGAACGGGCTTCCCTGCAATTTGAACAGAAAAGAAGTCGTTGGTTGAAGGTTTTGCCATAATCGGCGGAAATGTTTGGTGTGAACTGTTTGCTATCTGCTCTGAAAAATGTGTTATGAACTCTGAACTATTTGCCATTTCATCAGGGCTATTTGTCATCTGCTCTGAATCATTTGTCATCTGCTCTGGACAATTTGTCATTTCTTCTGGACAGTTTATCACTTGTTGCAGGCCATTTATCACTTTCTTTGGACCATCTATTGTTTGCAGTGGACTGTTTTCCTTCTGCTCTGGACTGTCAGAATCTGTCATGTCCTCTCCTTCGTGCAGAGGATTCATTTTCAGGGGTGATTTTTCTGAGGAATTGGCAAACGAGAACTGAGAGGTCGGCATAGAGGAAAAATCGTTCTCCCCAAAGTGCACAACTCGAACAAATTCTTTGGACCCCTGCGCCATTGTTTTTTCCTTTCTGAAGCCTGTTTCCGAGCTACCTTTACACGCTGACAGTCCTGAATCTGCACAGCTGGATGGCTGGTCGTCTGCAACCTTTTTGAGTAACTGAAAAACATTTTTCTCAGGTTCACAAATCGTGTCACAACTTTCCTTTCTACCCCTTTCAAGTTGAAGTTCTTTTGAGCAGTTTTCCTTTGTGTTCAAAGTTTCTTTCTCTACCTGTGCAGCAGGAACATCACCCGACTCAACAAGCTCTTCTTGATGATCTGTATCACGGCTGTCTATCCGATGGTTCCCCTCCACAATCTCTGATTCCTTGTCAGGATTTTCAGCCTGAATGTCTGTTCTTTCGTAACAGTTGATCTGGTCCGTTTCATCCACACACAGTTGTTGTTGATGAACGGCATCACGGCTTTGCGTCAGGTGGTCTGTTTTCTTGTCTTCTGATTCGCTACGAGTCACATCGGCCTCAACGTCCATTTCCAAACTGATGATCCTCTGGTCCGACGTTTCTGCACACGGCTGTTCAGATCTGCCATCTTCTTCCTCTTCACACAGTGAAGACCATGGCAGCAGTATTTCGGTGTCCTCTGCCTGGTTTCCAAGTTCTTCTCCAACGCTTTCCTCTGCTGTTAAACCATTCTGCCCTTTCTCTGTGCTATGTGATAAAGTACTTCTATCGTGGCCGGCATTCAGATCCTCTTCCATGCAGACGGTTTGTGGACTACATGTCTCAGCAACATTCTTCAAACCTGAACTGTTTTCCTCCATGCTTGAAGACGTTTTGTGCACTTCTGACTGCAAAACTTCTGCTTCCATTTCTTCCTCAGAAGGGCCATCTTTGAAACACATTTCTTCCAAATGACAGTCCATCTTTTGGGAAGTGTCAACACAAAACTGATTGTCGCTGATTTCAGCGAGTGTGTTAACGTTCTCTACAGGCTGAATTTCTGAGACAGCATCACCTTCCTTTCCTTTTCCATCCAACTCGAGACATCTGTCATGTTTATGGCCTTGGGTGTCACTTCTCTCCTGTGAGACAAACTGGGGAATGTCTGTAACTTCCAAAGAGGATGAATTCTTCATTCCGATTGTCAAGTCCCCGCAGAACTCTTCTTTCTTGCTTTCATCCACATTTTCAGAAAATGATTGTGGCATTTCAGATTCGTTAACTTTGTTACTATCTCTGTCAGACATTGAATCGTCATCTCTTCCTGCCTCTCTGCCGCTCATTTCCAAAGTATCAGAGTTTTTAGACAGAGACACTTGCTGTTCAGCGTTCTCTCCAGTGATCACAGTTTGAACAATAGTCGTCAAACACTCAGAGACTGTTTTCCTGACAGCGCCAAAGGAATCGTCCCCTTCTATAACACCAGACATATGCCTATCAGAAACTTGCACCATGTTCTCTAAAAAACTTTCTCTACCGTTTCCATGGTCAAAACCTCCGCATTCTTCAGAAATTTCTGCTCCATCATTTTCTGTACATTCAGAGTTAAGCGCTTTTTCTTGCAGATCGCTGGCGCCATCTGTATTGCCTGTTGAAGGACCACCATTGGTGTTGATTGGTGAACCGTTTCCCACTGATTTGTGTCCCAGAAGGTCTTTCAACAAATCTCCCTCTAAAGTTTTCTTGGAGTCTCCCTCTGTGTTCTCATTGGTACAGTCTTCCTCCAAGTTCTCAGCAAAATCTTGATCTGTGTCCTCCATGGAATCTGCCTCTATGTTTTCAGTTAAATTCGTTATTAGTACGTCTTCGGACGTATCTTCCTCTAAATCTTCATCAAAGGAAATTTTCTCTATGTTTTCCAGTGAATCTCCCTCGATACGTCCAGCTGAATTGTCTCCTGGGGTGTCTTTCGCTGATGAACCTATCTCAAAATTTTTGTTGGAGTCTCCCTCCATGTTTTTATTAGAATTTTGATCAATGTTTTCTACTGAATCTTTCTCCATGTTTTCTGTTAAACTGAGTATCAGTACGTTTTCTGACGAACCTCCTAAGGAAACTTCCTCCATGTTTTCTATTGAATTTCCCTCTAGTTTGTCATTGGAAGCCACGTTTCCTGCTGAATCTCCCTCTATGTTTCCGGTTGAATCTCCCTCTATGTTTCCAGTTGAATCTCTGTCTATGTTTCCAGTTAAATCTCCGTCTATGTTTCTGGTTGAATCTCTATCTATGTTTCTGGTTGAATCTCTATCTATGTTTCCTGTTGAATCTCTATCTATGTTTCCTGTTGAATCTCTATCTATGTTTCCTGTTGAATCTCTATCTATGTTTCCTGTTGAATCTCTATCTATGTTTCCTGTTGAATCCTCCTCTGAAGCTCCCTCTCCATTTCTTGTCAAATCTCCAAAGTTTTCAAAGGAATCACCCTCCACATTTTCCAATGAATGTTCCTCTACATTTGCAGCATAATTTTCCTCTGCCTTCTCTTCTGATGAACCACCGCCCTCTTCCCCATCTCTGCACACTCTGACCCGCAGCTGCAGACACTGGGAGAAAAACGCTTCCCTGGAATCCGCAGCAGTACCATCTGCAGAATCCTGATTGGTGGAGATGGCAGCCGGCTTGTTTTGCGGCGACGAAGACGCCAGGTCAAAGCGTCCCGTGACAGCCGACGATCGTAAGGCGTTGAGCCAGCATTGAGCGTTCAGGGCTGCCTCTTCGGCGTTGTAGTGAGAAACTGGAAGAGGCTCCGACAATGCTAGAGCCCAGGTTCCGGATTTTACTTTATTCTTCTTCTTCTTCGATGATGTTGCTCCCATTTTAGAATCGTTCCTGCCTTGCTTGGTAATGGTAACATTTTTGCTCTTGGGGATTACTTTCTTGGAAGTCTTCGCCAAGGGGTGAACGTTCTTCTTCAAAGCTAACTTGGTTTTGTTCTTAACAGCGGTTTTCCCTTTAGGATAGCAAGAGATGGATGCCTGAAGGCGATTAATATCGGGTTTAACGTCTTTGGGGATTTTTTGGGTGCTGACTTTTTTGCTTTTGCTGGTGGTTGGTTGCTTGACATCAAAGAAATCACTGGGCAAGTTTTTGAAATGGACGACAGGTTTCGTGGCTCTGCCGCTACTCGTTACTTGCCATTCTCCGTTTCCCTCGTCGTTGTGTTGCTGTTGGCTCGCTGTCCCTTCCTTCTCTAACTGCAGCACCACCTTCTGAGCCAGCAAAAAGGCATCTTCTTCGTCCGAGTTCTCTTCCTCGTCAGAATACTCATCCTCATCGCCGGAAGAATCACGGCGGGAGCGCCCCCTCTTTCCACTCTTGCCGGAAGGTTTCTGTTTTCTAGCGCCACCTTTTGATCTCTTGCCGGCTTTACTTTTAGACATTTTACTTCTGTTCTTTTGTCGAGGCTTCTTCTGAGGCAGCAGTCCAAATTTTTTCTTCTCCAAATATTCCCGGTGTCTTTCCGCGTCGGCCTCCGTCATGCACGACACGTCCATGAACCAGCGCTGGGGTTTCTTCCCTTTCTTCTGGCAGTTGAGCTGCACGCCGGAATTCTTGCGCGCCATGCAGAACGGGATGCCTCCCAGCCTCCCCAGCTGAACCACCGGGGGAAGTTTCACGTCCTCCAGGCTTTCTTCGGGCGAGCCGTTAGAACCACTGGATACGCCGCTGTCGCCCGAATCGTTCCCCATCCCCGTCTCATCCTTGACTCCGCTCTCTGCAGAAAATTCCGCTGCTGCTTTCAGGTTCTCGGAGGCTATGTACTTGGCGAACATGGCAGGCTCGAAGTTGCCGGTGGATTCCGGTTCGAAGTTCTTGTCCAAGTAGTCGGGGTCGTAGGTCACGGTCTCGTCTTTGACGGGCATGTCCTTGGTGTGGCAGAGTTTTATGTGGCGCTGAAACACCAAAGGCAAAATTGGAAAATAGTTGAGTTAGTGGCATGAACAACTTTAAAAACTTATGTATCTTCCGTGAGATTTACCTGGTTGGTTTTTCTATGTGGTGAACTGCTAGAAACTTACACATAAATGTAAAGTTGCGCAGATCAGATCCATTATAATGATGATGATGATGATGATACCCTGTATGTCCCCTGTAGATAGAAGGACTTTCTTAAAGGCTTACAACACACGGCACACACCCAAATAAAGTTGTACAGAGTACTCAAATCACAAACAACTAATGAACTATCCTTGCTATCTTTACTATTGGTGAAGATGATTTGGAGGAGGAAGGAACACAGCATGAAAAGGAAGAATCTCTATATTTTACCTGAAGATGTTGATGAAAATGGTGATGACGATGATGATCATGATGATGATGATGAAATTAAACTTCTCCAGACCTTACCTGAAGATTAAACTTTCCAAAGGTATAGTTGTGCAGATTTTGATGATGATAATGATGAAGATGAGAAGAGGAGGAGGATAAGGAGGATAAGTACGATAACAATCAGACGATGATGAAGAAGAAAAATAAAAATAAGAATCTCAATGCCTTACCTGAAAATGAAACAACTGTCCAAAGGGCTTGCGACACAAGGCACACACACACACAGGTGACATTGTGCAGATGTTGATGATGATAATGATGAAGATGAGAAGAGGAGGATAAAGAGGACAAGTACAGTAACCATCTTTCTTCTTCTTCTTCTTCTTCTGCGTTCCCAGGCCATATGGCCATAATAAGTAAGGTACATATGTGTCCAGTTTTCAGTTTTCAGTGGTCTCCCCGCTGCGTACAGCTGACACATTCTGATTTCGGAGGAGCTCAAGAGAAAAATGATTTGGAAGATTTTGTTTTAAAAAGGTAGGATAATGGGCCAATAAGTCAGAAAGATAGTAGATGACAGAAAGCAAAGGGAAAAGGCAGAGACAAAGAGAGTGGCAGATTAGAGGAAGCTACAAGCACAGAACTTCCAGAAGGTGGGGGAACTATTTTTACAAAAGACCCCCGGCATCCCCACAGGGAATAACCATCTTTCAAATCCCACCTGCAGATGGAAGGACTTTCCAAAGGGCTTGCGGCACACGGCACACACACACATGAAATTGTGCAGATTTTGACGATGATAATGATGAAGATGAGAAGAGGAGGAGGAGGAGGACAAGTACGATAACCATCTTTCAAATCCCACCTGAAGATGGAAGGACTTTCCAAAGGGCTTGCGGCACACGGTGCACACCCAGGTAAAGTTGTGCAGGTGCTCTGCACCGATGTGGGTCAGCAGGTGCTCGATCTGCCGACTGCCGTGCAGACAGACGGGGCACTGGAAGGGGCGACCACCCTCGTGCACCACGCTGTGCGTGTCCAGGTTCACCTTGCTGGAGAACGTCTTGTGGCACACGCCGCAGGAAAACGGCTTCACAATCTGAGGAGAAGAAAATGACCAGGGTGTTGATGAGTCCTGTAACAAGCCCCATCACCACTACGGCTATACCCCCTTTAACCCTTTCACCGCCAATGTCGCATTTATGCACCACAATGGTTTAACACCCATGTTACTAAAAGGCATCGAATCAGGGCCTGTTATCCAAAGACCCTATTTTCTTCATTGATAGGCCTAATGTTATACATGTTACAGAGGAATTCCCAATATTGCAGATACAAAAAAACAACAATGAAGTGCATGATAAACAACAAAAAGTACAAGTAGGATCAGAAAAAGGAAACTGTAAATGTGAAACAAGAAAGAAACATGCACGCAATGCATGCATGCACATATCCTGTGTGTCAGTATTAGCCAGAGAGACAAAGAGATCTATCCAGTTCATGCCCTTGGTGCGTTCGGATCAAAGTCATGGGGATCAGTGTGTTCTGGGGAGCTGTCAGTGGACGGTCGTGGTGGTGCCCTTGGAGGAGGACCTCACTCACACTGGCTCCGCGACTAAGATATCATTGTCGTCAGTAGGGGGCTTAGTAGGTGGTGACCTGAACAGGCTCCACTGAACCCCACCGAAGTGACTCAGCAGCAGTGCAGTGTCTCCTCGGTTGGCTGCCTCCTGACGGCCAAACACAAATTTGCTCCCCTTGGACTGCTGGTTTTGGATTGTGCGAGCTAAACAAGCCGGGGTGTGGCTGCGTGTTGGGACACAGAATGAGCGGCATGGGAGCAATGCCACTATACGGCCCAGAAGATGGGACAGCAAAAAAAAAAGAAGAGAAATACAGAGAGAGACAGACACAAAGAGATTATCCTATTACAAATTAACGGTCGTGGTGGTGCCCTTGGAGGAGGACCTCACTCACACTGGCTCCGCGACTAAGATATCATTGTCGTCAATAGGGGCCTTAGTAGGTGGTGACCTGAACAGGCTCCACTGAACCCCACCGAAGTGACTCAGCAGCAGTGCAGTGTCTCCTCGGTTGGCTGCCTCCTGACGGCCAAACACAAATTTGCTGAATGAGCGGCAAATTAATCTACCCAACCTTTTTTTAAAACAGAAACCTTACCTCTAACTCCAGAAACCCCCCCCCCCCCCCCCCCCCCCCCACACTCCCCCACTAACATCTCACCCTATGCGTGACCACGTGACTCTGCAGCGTGCGGAGCGTCTTGAACCTCTTCAGGCACTGCCCGCACTCAAAGTTGCGCACATCAGAGTGCGCCGCAGCGTGGATCTTGAGCGCCATGGCGCTGAAAAAGCCCTTCCCGCAGATGTTGCACTGGTACTCCTTCACCCCCGTGTGCCTCTTGGCGTGCTTGGTGCAGTCCGACTTGGTCTTGAAGGCCTTGGGGCAGCCGGGGAAGGGGCAGGGGTAGGGGTGGAGGTTGGAGTGGGAGGCCTGGTGGCTGCGCATCTCCCAGGCCGTCTTGCTGCGGAAGGGGCACTGGTCACAGGCGAACGGCTTCCGGCTGGTGTGTCGCCGCTGCAGGTGGTACTTCAGGGCAGATTTACGCTTGAAGGCAAACCCACACTGTGACAGAGAAAAAAGTGCCATGTTTTTCTATGCAAACCCACACAGTAACAAAGTCAAAAGTACCATATTTTTCTATGCAAACCCACACAGTAACAAAGTCAAAAGTACCATGCTTTTCTATGCAAACCCACACTATGACAGAGAAAAAAGCACCATATTTTTCTATGCAAACCCACACAGTAACAAAGTCAAAAGCACCATATTTTTCTATGCAAACCCACACTGTAACGAAGTCAAATGTACCATATATATTTTTTCGACTATAGGGGGTAGCACCTCTTTCATAAGGCATCCTCCCCCCAGGCAGTGACGTCTTGAAGGGGTTAAACAATATTAATAATACAATGTTTAGTAAAACAAGTAGATGAGGAAGGGTAAGAAATATACTTTTATATATATATTATATAGCTATAGATGAAAGCAAAACATTCTCTCAATCCCGAAGTGACATGTTTCAATGTTCTCTGAATCTTCCCAATCCTGAAGTGGGGACTGATGAAATAGTAAGAAGATCTATAGTAACAAAATCTGAAATTGGGGTACATTTTGGGGGGTGCGCCTTATACAAAGGTACTTTCACACATGTATAGCAGAAGAAATGCTAGAACGATTTGTACTGATTGTAGAAAGGGGTTTTGTAATTACCGTATTTTACGGACTATAAGGCGATACTTTTTTCCCAGACAGAGATCCTTGCGCCTTATAATGTGACTGATAAAATAGTAAAGAAGAGAGTAACAAAATCTGAATTTTGAGTCAAAATTGGGGTGTGTGCTTTACAATGAGGTGCGCCTTATAGTCCATAAAATATAGTAACCATTATGCGTGTTTGCATGCACACACACACACACACACACACACACACACACTTACCAATTTACACACAAAGTTTCTGGGCATGTCAGGCCTGTGTTTCTCCATGTGTCTCCTCAAATTGCCCACTGTCCTTGTGGAGTGGCTGCATTCTGTGCAATGGTACCTGCAAAACACGCACCATAGTTTCCTTGTACTCTGTTTGTACAGTAGTACCAGTTTCTCATAACTTCAAAATTGTCAAAAATATTTGTTGAATTTTGTCAATGAAAACGAAAGGTCAATATAAAAAAAAAATCATTATCATTGTCAACATTATCCTCCGGCAATTTTAAGCAGCTTCAAACACATGTAAAAAGTTGCAAAAACATACCAGAAAGCATCACCAATACTCAAAATACATCTATTACACTATTGCAGTTAAAAGCGTTTTTCAAATCAATTCACACACACACACGCACGCACGCACACACACATACAAACACACACATACATACAATCCGACCCCTCCACCCAACCCACTGTCCACGCATCCATACACACCCAGCCCCTCATCTTCCCCTCGTTTGCACAAACACCTTACCTCTTGATATTGGAATGCGTTGCCACGTGCCGAATGAGGTCCCCTTTGAGGCGGCACCGATGGTCGCACACGTCGCAGCAGTAAGGCTTCTCCTTGGTGTGCTTGCACTCGTGCTCCAGCAGCTTCTGCTTCTGAACCGTGTAGAACTCGCAGAAGCGGCATTTCCGAATGGTGCCCCTCACGATGTGGCGCTGCACGTGAGTGACGAGCTGCTCCCTGAGGGGGAATTTGTTGGGGCAGAATCGGCACCTAGAAGTAAAGTGGAATAGAAACAACACTGAAAATGTCATGATTAGACTCTAGAGATGTCTGGAAGGAGAAGTGCTCACCTAGATGTAAAGTGGAATAGAAACAACACTGAAAATGTCATGATTAGACTCTAGAGATGTCTGGAAGGAGAAGTGCTCACCTAGAAGTAAAGTGGAATAGAAACAACACTGGAAATGTCATGATTAGACTCTAGAGATGTCTGGAAGGAGAAGTGCTCATCTAGATGTAAAGTGGAATAGAAACAACACTGAAAATGTCATGATTAGACTCTAGAGATGTCTGGAAGGAGAAGTGCTCACCTAGAAGTAAAGTGGAATAGAAAACAACACTGGAAATGTCATGATTAGACTCTAGAGATGTCTGGAAGGAGAAGTGCTCACCTAGAAGTAAAGTGGAATAGAAAAAAACACTGAAAATGTCATGATTAGACTCTAGAGATGTCTGGAAGGAGAAGTGCTCACCTAGAAGTAAAGTGGAATAGAAAAAACACTGAAAATGTCATGATTAGACTCTAGAGATGTCTGGAAGGAGAAGTGCTCACCTAGAAGTAAAGTGGAATAGAAAAAACACTGAAAATGTCATGATTAGACTCTAGAGATGTCTGGAAGGAGAAGTGCTCACCTAGAAGTAAAGTGGAATAGAAAAAAACACTGAAAATGTCATTAGACTCTAGAGATGTCTGGAAGGAGAAGAAGTGCTCATCTAGAAGTAAAGTGGAATAGAAAAAAACACTGAAAATGTCATGATTAGACTCTAGAGATGTCTGGAAGGAGAAGAAGTGCTCATCTAGAACTAAGAAGTAAAGTGGAATAGAAAAAAACACTGAAAATGTCATGATTAGACTCTAGAGATGTCTGGAAGGAGAAGAAGTGCTCATCTAGAACTAAGAAGTAAAGTGGAATAGAAAAAAAACACTGAAAATGTCATGATTAGACTCTAGAGATGTCTGGAAGGAGAAGAAGAAGTGCTCACCTAGAAGTAAAGTGGAATAGAAAAAAACACTGGAAATGTCATGATTAGACTCTAGAGATGTCTGGAAGGAGAAGTGCTCACCTAGAAGTAAAGTGGAATAGAAAAAAACACTGAAAATGTCATTAGACTCTAGAGATGTCTGGAAGGGAAGAAGAAGTGCTCACCTAGAAGTAAAGTGGAATAGAAAAAAACACTGAAAATGTCATTAGACTCTAGAGATGTCTGGAAGGAGAAGAAGTGCTCATCTAGAAGTAAAGTGGAATAGAAAAAAACACTGAAAATGTCATGATTAGACTCTAGAGATGTCTGGAAGGAGAAGAAGTGCTCATCTAGAACTAAGAAGTAAAGTGGAATAGAAAAAAACACTGAAAATGTCATGATTAGACTCTAGAGATGTCTGGAAGGAGAAGAAGTGCTCATCTAGAACTAAGAAGTAAAGTGGAATAGAAAAAAAACACTGAAAATGTCATGATTAGACTCTAGAGATGTCTGGAAGGAGAAGAAGAAGTGCTCATCTAGAACTAAGAAGTAAAGTGGAATAGAAAAAAACACTGAAAATGTTATGATTAGACTCTAGAGATGTTTGGAAGAAGAAGTGCTCACCTAGAAGTAAAGTGGAATAGAAACAACACTGGAAATGTCATGATTAGACTCTAGAGAAGATTGGAAGGAGAAGAAGAAGTGCTCACCTAGAAGTAAAGTGGAAAAGAAAAAACACTGAATTTGTATTGAGGGTGTCAAACAGTGGAATAAACAAAAAATGTTCTGGATTGTTAAAAAAGAAAAGAAAAGAAGAAAAGAATCACATACAAGGAAATGGTATAACAAAAAATACAAACCACATTCACACATGTATGCACACACACACACAAACTTGCACACAGCTTTTTACATAGAAACTAAAAGAAAGAAAACAATTGTTACACATAAATGAAAAAAATCAAATATACAGTACAGAAAACAGCACTCACTTGTACCACCCATTAACCGGCTCATCAATCAGATCCTCCGGTAGTTCCGTCTCCGTGACGATAACCCCTAGCTGACCGGGCTCAAAGTCTGCGTCTCCATAATCGTCGGGCGGCTCCTCTTTGATGACAAAGTCTTCATCATCATCATCGTCATCATCATCGTCGTCATCATCATCATCATCTTCTTCATCCCTGATCTCTGTATCAGAGAGTTCGATGACGGTGATCTCTTCAATCTCTTCCTCGTCAGTCTCCAGGATCTCTACGTCTGAACTTTGGCTTTTCTCTTGGTTTTCTTCCCTTGACTTGCTAGCACTAGGTTTACCGTGATCCCCAGCTGGTTCAAGGTTGCTCGGTGAGGAGCTTCCAAGGTCAGACATTGACCTCCGCTGCGTTCGCTGATGGTTTTCTTCCTCCTCCTCCATTGTGGTTCTTGTTGATTACAATCTGCAGACAAAATAAAAAGGGTAGGTAATACTCACATAATTTCTTCCATATGGTCTAACGATCGGAAGAATGTTAAGCATTAATATTCATCACACTTCTGCCCCTGGCCTAGGGGAGATAATCTGTGACTGAAACCCCCCAAAATCAGCTGTGCTCTTTTCTGTCATAAATTATTTCTCCTAGGGGTAGAATTACTAGAAATGTGAAAATTGAAGAAAAAAAATCAAACACAATTACATGGGTGCTCCTGGGAAATGTATCTATTTATTCACATTTTGGTGCTTTTATAAATAGTGGACTGTTGGGTACTTGTCAGCTCAGGTGGGCAGGCCATGTCTGTAGAATGGAAGACAACCGACTTCCAAAGAGGCTCTTCTACGGCAAACTTCTAGAAGGCAAGCGCTCCCATGGAGGCCAAAAAAAGCGCTACAAAGACACCTTGATAGACTCCCTGAAGCGCTGCAGCATCGAAGTCCAGTCGTGGGAAGAATTGGCACAAAACCACCCTGCCTGGCGCACTCTGATCAAAGAGGGGGCAGGGCTCCCAGGGACCCCCATTTGGGGGTCTATGAAGCACTAAAATTCTAAAGGACCCTCTAAAAGAATGTGCAGGGGGTCCCAGGGATGCACTAAACAAAATCTTTTTAGCCACCTGCTCACCTAATACTAGTAATACTAACAGCTTAAAAAATCAGCTTGACTAATTGCATGGGTGCAACTCCCCAAAATGAAAAATACTGAAAGGCAGGGATCCAGGGACCCATGGCCCTGGCAGGGTATAGGGGCAGAGCCCTGTCGGACAATTCAGGGGGGGGGGGGGGCAACTTACTTAAGAGAGAGAGATAACGAGACACAGACAGTTAGAATTATAGACTGAGACAGTTTGAGTCTAATATTTATAATAAGCCTTGTAAAAGTATTACATTGGTCATTGCCTTTGTAAACCTCGAAGATAGAACAACCAAGTTCAAAACGCCCCAAATTGCTCGTGGTCAAATTTTCTTTTTTTTTTGGGGGGGATGTAAAATTAAAAATACTGAAATCAGTGTAAAACTGAAAGAGTAGCAACTAGCATCCATGCAATTAAAATTGTATATATTATGACATAATGTACGAATACGATGATTAATTCAAAAACCTGAGTGTACGATATACTAAAAATAACAAGGGATTTTGAAAGCCTTGAACGGCTATATTATTTTGTCTCTATTTGAACTTGTATAAAATTTCCTAATCCACTCAATAAAAACAACTTTTTGCCTTTTTCGGGTATGGGATAGGGTTAAGACAAAGGGTTGGGTTAGGGTTAGTTTTCATGAAACACCTTTTAAGTGACTGAAATGGCCGCTTGCCGTCATCCAATCCAATAATTATGATGCACACACGTGCAACACACTCAACTTCCTCACGTGCACTCTTTTACCCAACACTAATAACAGTAGTCTAATAGTAATTAATTAATGCCCCCCCAAAATACACATTGGACAACAGTTATCTGCTCTTGCAATTGCATCAGAGAATTTATCTTCCTTCAAAATACAATCCTTGCAGAACTTTGTTGTCGTGTTGTGCTCTTGTCTTGAGCTTGAAGACGATTGACACGGACCCGATAAAAAGGCCGATTGATTGACACCCCTTTGTGGGCAACATATTTCGATTGCAAATCAATACGTTGATCGCATTGACGAATATGCATATATTTACCTCACACTATAAACGCCCAATGTCACAGAGCAACGATTTTTTCATGCAAACGATTGAACAGAAATGACTTGCAAATAAAGTGACTGCGTCTTCCTCTCGTCTCACGTCTGGCTTTCCGCAGAAGCAAATTCCATGGAGTGACCTCCCCTGACAAATGGTAAAGTCGTAAACATTTAATTTCTTTTACAAAAGTCATGTACTTTTAACTACTGTTCATATAAAAGGATAGCACTATGTCCATTGAAATTCTAGACTAAATTATTGAAAATGTATGTCTAATTTCTTATAAATACTCATCATGACGTTCAGTTTCATGCAATTGTTTTCGTTACGACAATAGGCCTAGCTTTTGGCATTGGGTAAGAAAGCGTCTGCTACTCATGTCTAGGCCTACAAGGGAGTGATTCTTCTCTTCTTCTTTCTCCAAATTCCCATCATTTTGAAGATGATTGTGTTCCCATTAGTGTCTTGCAGTTTATATAGGGCCTAATTAGTGTAAGTATGTTGAAAAGTGCGGGGGGAAAAACCCCACTGTCATCATGCATTAAATATTGTGTATGCAATGAATTTTACAAAAATGGATCAGTAGACTAGTAGCCTACTAGACTAGTAGTATAACACGACTTGCTAAGTAGCCATCGGTTTTTACGCCGATTATCAAAAACGAATGAAGTCAATATGTAGAGGGCAAAAGGCTATAAAAAGCCTACAGAGCCTTATTTCATATCATATCATATCATCCCCCTTTTTTCAGTCTTTTTTTTTCATGAGGGTGCCAGTGTCATGATAAATAAGTACCTGTCATTAAATATCTACCTCTCGCATGCGAACTGTACCCATCTAACCCTATCCCTAACCACGGAAAGAACCAAGAAATAGAGCAGGAGGGTGTAAATCTACATATTTGCCGAGAAATCGATGTACAAAGCCATGCACTTAGTTCCGTAAAATTCACAATGGCGGACAAACAAACGATTCTGATTGGCTACGCTAGGACTACTTCCGGCTAGGACTACTTATCTCATAGAGGTAAAAATACACCGCCACACCAGTATCACGATAAATAAGTAGTATGAAATATTTACCTCTGCGCATGCGCATTAGAACAGTTACTTATCTCACGTGATTACTACTAACCCTAACCCTATCCCTAACGAAGTTGAAACAACGGAAAGAACCAAGAAATAGAGCAGGAGGGTGTAAATCTACATATTTGCAGAGAAATCGATGTACAAAGCCATGCACTTAGTTTCGTAATGATTCACAATGGCGGACAAACAAACGATTCTGATTGGCTACGCGGCTAGAGGTAAAAATCTCATAGAGGTAAAAATACACCGCCACACCAGAATGATCAATTTAATGATCGTGGGTCCCAAAGAGAAGAAGAAGGAAGCTGCCAGCGTCCGCTGCAGTCATAAGTCAGTATACTGTGGCGGTACCATAGCCGATGAGGTTTAACCGAGGCGTGATTACCGCTACACCTATACTTATCTGTATTGATAAAAAAATTCAGGACTTTACTGGTTTCGTGCTGCCTCCGGGCATTGCCTCCAGTATCGTTCCCACCATATTTGTATTTACAAATGTCCCATATGTGTCTGATTCAGACCAAGAGGACGTAAAACTCCATTTTCATCGTCGCGTCCGCTGCAGAGGCTCCTAGCGGCAATATTAACATTTCTTCCCCTCAACCCAAAACGGTACAAGTGCAGTTGTAGTGCACGCACACTATAACTTCACTTGCGACAAGTGCAGTTGTAGTACACGCGCACTGTAACTTCACTTGCGCTCCAAGTGTCAAGTGTACTATCCGGGACAGAAAATATTGGTGAATTTTTGGACGGAAAAAGTCAAAAAATTTCATTCTTCAAATCCCCTATAGAGACAGCACTTTTTCCGTCTAAGATGGTTCAGATAGTGTTGTGAGGGGAAGAAATGTTAATATTGCCCTTCTTTCAATGCCTGGCTACTCGCAGACCATCAACATGAACGATTTGCTGTGTGTGTAGGCTAAATAGGCCTACATCCGTGGGGTTTAAACTAAGGATTAATCCTCTTTTTGTTTTTGCATACGTTTTGGCAGTGTGACTGTTTTTATTCTGTCAAACTAGCATCAATTTCTGGATTATGGTTTGCAACATTAGTTGATTTACTTCCCTTGATTTTGACTGTGACTCGGTTGTTTTAGACAATTTTTAGCTATCCACATGTTCTCGCCTTTTAATGTTCTTTCCATTTCATGAAAATAACCGTAGCCTAATCCTAACCATATCCCTTTCCCGAGCAAGACAGAATGTGGCTTCCTAATGAGCAGATTGCGTTCATGTTGACGGTCTGCGATTAGCGAGGCGTCTTCTTTCATTTTGTTTTATTTTTCTTCCTGCTGCTCCACACCACGCTGTATAATTATCTAGTTGGATAGCTCAGCGTTGCGAGTCAGATTCAGATTCAGTATTGTGTGACATATAATAAATAATGATCAAGCACACACACACTCTTGCATGCATGTTCATGCACACCGGAGATGCGAGATACAGATATTGAGTAATTGACTGACTGAGCAGACTAACCTAAATGTAGTAAATATGCACACTAGCAAAGTAGCATGTAGCTCCCCCCATCCCTAGTTAGGTCTTTATATCTTGAAACTTGGCGCGGCATCAAGTTGGGGACCGATCAGCGGGACCTGGCTGGCTGAGCCAAGCTTCCTGTTTTCTTCTTTTCTGCTACCCGCTCTCTTCTTTCTTAAATACTTCAGTTATCCGTGACTATCTTGGGATCATTTCTTTCTCCACATAATATCTTATCATTTCACTTTCTAGTCATTCTAGTTTCTACTCTATCTTGTGCTGTTATTTTCTTTCTTTTTCGTACTACCCTCTAAAAGTGCAGCAGAATCTTCAACGTGATGAAGTTGGCTGCCTGAGGAGAAGAAGAAGATTTCTGAACTCATGCATTTCCGTAGATCCTCAAGTTATACAGCGATTAGAATAGTCAGCAGTGACTGGTCGCTATACGGAAGGAAGGAACTATTCTTCTTAATAGCCCGAGCTAGCACATGATACAGTTATGGAGTAGGCTTACCACATTTTGGCAATGTTGAATTATTAGGATTCCACCCTATTAACCCTTTCACTGCCAATGTCACATTTTGACACCACAATGGTTTAGCACCCATGTCACTAAAAGGCATCAAGTCAGGGCCTGTTATCCGAAGACCATATTTTCTTCATTTTGGGAGGTAAGGATCTATAGGCCTAATGTTATGTATGTCACAGAGGAATTCGCAATATTGCAGATATTTTATTTTTTCTACCCAGTTAAGTTTAATGTTATTTTTTGGTTGAAAAATGGCTGGCGGCGAAATGATTAACATTTAATTTTATCCCCATAACAAGCATAAGAGAACATAATTCATTAGCAGAAAGAAGCCTCATTTGACCTTTTGTGCCAATGGATTGTGTTCTCTTCGGGGATAAATGAAACATGTGCATGGCCCACATTACTCTTCATTAGCCACAACAAAAGACTTAGAAAGCATGAACTGGTGCGAGAAGGTTTGGAGGTTTCTAATTTTGAGATAAGACTATTGATCATGGTAGGCAACCTTAAAACAATGTGAAATTAATCTTTGAACAACTGCTTCTTTTGCCTACAGAAGTAGAGCATATTTCTGGCTTCTACAATGGTGAATGATTCATTCTTGTCTCAACTTTCCTGACAAAACAAAAGATTGAAAACTGTCACGTATAGCTATACTCTAATCAAGTAATCTCTATAAATTATTGAAACAATGGAGCAGTTGAAAGACCTGATACGCAGAATCTCCCTGCGCGAAGTCTCCTACCTGTGCCTGTGCCTCATCATCTTCTACCTGTTCCGCGTCAAAGACTCCTACTACCTCGTCCCCACATGGCGGAAACGCAGCGAGTCTCACTTCTTCGAGAACAACAAATTCCCCACGCCGGACGAACAACTTCCGCCGCCCATCGTCACCGATTTGGAAAGCGACGGAATCAACGAGGTCGTCATGGTGACGATGGACGGGAGGCTGAGCGTGCTGGCTTTGCCGGAGCAGCAGAAGCTGGATGACGGGTCGTTGCCGCACGTTGCCGTCAAGCACGATGTGGAGTTGCCGCTGAATAGGCCCGGCAACAGGGAGGCCAAAGTGGTTGTGCTGGAGACTGGGTTCACCACGCCTTACCTCTCCATGGTGCAGGTTAGAAAGCAGGTGTGTATAAAAAAAATTGGTATTTGGTATATTCTAGTCACAGACTTATCTCTGTGAAATTCAGGCTGCTCTCGCCCAGAGAGCGCGTCGCCGCAAGTACAGTGCCTACCCAATTTTTTTTTTTTTTAAGTGTTTGTTTTTTTTTGGGGGGGGGGTTGGGGGGGTGAGGAGGGTGTGTGGGCACACTTGGAAAACCTAGCTACCAGGCAGCGGGATTTCTCCCTGCTCTTACCGACTTTCAACTGCCGTGGGATTTTTATCTGCGTAAAGCACATGGGTCAGACTAGCTTTAAGTCCCCATCTGAAGGACTGGACGTTCAGTTCGATTTTCCTGTCAAACTAGAAAGAAAGGGCGAGGCCGGGATTCGAACCCGGGTCACTCACGCTGCCGTCACGCATTACATTTGGCAGGCCAACGTCTTAACCACTCTGCCACCTTTCTCCCTATTGGAGAGTGTTTCTTTTCTTTTTTTTCTTTTTGTTTGTTGTAGTTTATGAAATCTTGTCTACATTTCTTTCTTGTGGTGGAGACCTGTGCATTACAGTGCCTTAACTCCATGGAGTGATTAGAACATTGGTGGGTTTGGAGGTGGGGTTTTCCCTGTTTTTTGCTTTCTTTCTTGTGGTGGAGACCTGTGCATTACAGTGCCTTACCTCCATGGAGTGATTAGAACATTGGTGGGTTTGGAGGTGGGGTTTTCCCTGTTTTTTGCTTTCTTTCTTGTGGTGGAGACCTGTGCATTACAGTGCCTTACCTCCATGGAGTGATTAGAACATTGGTGGGTTTGGAGGTGGGGTTTTCCCTGTTTTTTGCTTTCTTTCTTGTGGTGGAGACCTGTGCATTACAGTGCCTTACCTCCATGGAGTGATTAGAACATTGGGGGGTTTGGAGGTGGGGTTTTCCTGTTTTTTACTTTCTTTCATTTTTGTGTACATGTCTTTCTTTCTTATATTGGAGATGTGCTTTACAAAGTTCTCCTTATCTCTCTATTTATCTCTCTCTCTCTCTCTCTCTCTCTCTCTCTCTCTCTCTCTCTCTCTCTCTCTCTCTCTCTCTCTCTCTCTCTCTCTCTCTCTCTCTCTCTCTCTCTCTCTCTCTCTCTCTCTCTCTCTCTCTCTCTCTCTCTCTCTCTCTCTCTCTCTCTCTCTCTCTCTCTCTCTCTCTCTCTCTCTCTCTCTCTCTCTCTCTCTCTCTCTCCCTCCCTCCCTCTCTCCCTCAACATTTTCACTTTTTACATGATATTCATGGTTGTCGTTTATTATATTCTTTCATTGGATGTTGTTGTTTTTAATTGTTGTTTATTTCGATATTTTCGTTTACCACAGGGCTGGGTGTAAAAAAGTATGTATACTTATCTCATTACCCTGTATAAATAAAAATTTTCGTTCGTTCGTACATGGTGCAGATTGGAAAACAGGTGGGTTTTGAAGGTTTTTGGTTGTTTCTTTCTTGTATTTTCTTCCTTGCTTCTTTTGGGAGTTAGGTTTTGCCATGCCTGATTTCTCCATTGTACAGATGAGAAAACAAGTGGGTTTGGCGTTGCGTTCTGCTTTCTTTCTTTGCTTTAATTAATTTAATTAATAATCCTTTGTTCTTTCTTTCTTTCTCAGTTTCTGTTTGTTGCGTGTGTGCGTTTTTCTTTTAGTTTTCTTCTTCTTCTTTGTCATTTAATAAGGCCTCACAGTCCCACACACTAGTTTTTGTGAGCATTTTCAATCTTCATTGTTGATTATATTTGTCATTTTATTGTAAACTAGAGCTAGAGGCCACCCAACTCACTTTTCTTTCTACAGTGCAACATGTCTTTTGATTTAACCGGCACGTGTTTGCATATGTGCATGTTCACACACACACATGTATGTACACACACACACCACACACACACACACACACACACACACACACACACACACACACACACACACACACACACACACACACACACACACACACACTCACTGACTTGTTTTCTTTATTGTACTTAGAGAGACCTGTATAAATATCTGATGAATAATGCCTGTGTGGTACCGGTTCACATACCCCAGCCTACATACTGCAGGACTGCCCTCTCTTCACCACACCAAGATCATAATTTTATGCAAAATTTGGCCCAGGCCTGTGGTGCTCGAAAACAAGCTGTGGGGTCCTGTAGCAGCGATGCAGTCAGCGGCCACCTTCATCCACCGGACCTGACTAAACATTTAGCATGGCGGGAACAAGAAGAAGAAGATCTGATGAATAGTTTGTTGGCTTACTCCAGGGATCATCCCAACAGTGGAAGCACTTGAACACTATGGTACAAGTGCATCAACTACGGATGAGAGCATTATGTGTGTGACCATTTTTGATTACCCCGCCACATGGACAGCCACACTCCGACTTTGGGGGAATAATGAATAGTTATTAGAATACGCTACAAATGAATGATCATTCCCAGGCAGCTGTGACTTTGGCTCTACTTTGGATGGAGAAATTTACTGCATGACTTAGTAATATATTGATCCTAGAACTGTCCAAAACTATTTAATGTGAGTTAACATGTTTGGATTCATCACCTATCATTGCAGATCATCATCATTGTCACCGACGACTGGCATGTGATGTGCTTCGACTCGGAGCTCATCTTGAAATGGGAGGTCACTCTGCCACTGTCGGTGAACCTCTACGAAGAGGTGTACTCGGTGAAGTCGCTGGGAGTTCTCATCACGTCGCACTCGGTGCAGAAAAACGACGCTGGCCTTATTGTTGTGGGGGGGAATTTCATGCACAAGACTCACCACACTAAAGAGCTGCCTGTAGAAAATGTGGAGTAAGTTGAGAAAGAGAGGAGAGAGAGAGAGACTGAGAAAGAGAGACAGAGAGAGAGATAATGATAATGAACCTTTATTTTACAACGGTAAAAGTATTCACATAGAGTAGCCATTTTTTATACTTGCTGTTAACACAAACAAACAAATAGATAAAAAATAAAAGTGAACTAATACTAATAAAATATTGTCTTAAAACACACCATCAATTGAAAATGTTATGCAAAGGCTTTTCGCACCCACACATGCAAACGCATGTGTACACACAACTATGCATGCATACACATACACACACATACACTCGTATGCATGCACTCACTCCTACAAACGCACACACATAACTGATAAAGAGAGAAATTGACAGAGACAGAGACAGCAAGTGATTGAGAGAGAGTGTTACAGAAGGAAATGTTTAATAATTTCCTTTTTTTCCATCGCAGTGAAGCAGGCAACACATCAACAGGCACACAGACAGTGATAGAGGAATAATCTGACACATTTCTCTATGTTTATGTTCTCTCTTTCACTCTCTTTGTGCTGGTCTGTCTCTCTGTCTCTCTCTCTCATATCTCTCTCTCTCTCTCTCTCTCTCTCTCTTCTCTCTGTAACTCCTCTCTCTCTCTCTACTCTCTCTCAATTATTGTAACCCATTGTACTGTCCATTGCAGTGAATCAGGCAACGCGACAACAGGCACACAGACAGTGATAGAAGAAGAAGAAAACCTGACTCATTTCTCCACGTTGGCCCTCAGTGCCAACAACGGTACCGTGCGGTGGCACCACCTGCCGGGAGACTTCGGCGAACAGACACACAGCATCAAGGTCAGTTCACTTCTTTCTCAAGCAGGGCTGCCTACCCCCCAAAGGGGTGTTTGTCCCTGGAAACAGTCAAAAATGGCACCCTGTCCCTGGAATCCACTTTTCTTTCTAGCGTCCCTTCAAACTGAGTAGAATCCAAAATGTGTAGAACAATCACTTGTCTTGTTTGCTGACCTTGCTGTTGAACACAGGAACACCCAACACAACAGATACTGTTAAAATGTTCCTAACGTACGTGTTACACATAGGTTACTGAACACCAAAAGATCTTGACTATTGAGGCACAATGACACCAAAACTCATCAAGAAGACTACCAACAAACTACCAACAAAAATCCACAGTCGCAGAAATGTTGCTAGAACATGAAATAATCAGAAGTCAGTGTTCTTTTTGACCTTGATGCATGACTTAGCGATGCTTGTCCCTGGAAATTGGTCTCTGTCCCTGGTTTTTCTGTAGTTTGTCCCTGGAAACTGCAACAGAGTGTAGGCAGCCCTGCTCAAGGAACGACTATATTCTTCTTCTTCATCGATCGCTCTGATAGTTTCCTGTCATTATGAGCGCAGATGCGTCATGCTGCCGTTATGCGCCTAAAAAAATAGACCCAGCATGTTCATCTTCGGCTGCAGAAAATATTTATAAGAATTTTTAGAACAAAGGCAGGAGAATGGACCAGTAAGGCAGAAAGATAGTAGATGACAGCAAGCAAAGGGAAAAGGTAGAGTCAAAGAGAGTGACAGATTAGAGGAAGTTACAAGCACAGAACTTCCAGAAGGTGGGGGAACTGTTTGTACAAAAGACCCCCACGGTATCCCCATGGGGGGAGGATGGCAATATTCGATCTCCAGTTTTTGTTCTGTGCGTCTCCTTAGAGTTTCTCCAGAGTTACTGTTCTTTGCGTCTCCTTAGAGTTTCTCCAGAGTTACTGTTCTTTGCGTCTCCTTAGAGTTTCTCCAGAGTTACTGTTCTTTGCGTCTCCTTAGAGTTTCTCCAGAGTTACTGTTCTTTGCGTTTCCCTAGAGTTTCTCCAGAGTTACTGTTCTTTGCGTTTCCTTAGAGTTTCTCCAGAGTTACTGTTCTTTGCGTTTTCCTTAGAGTTTCTCCAGAGTTACTGTTCTGTGCGTCCCCTTAGAGTTTCTCCAGAGTTACTGTTCTTTGCGTCTCCTTAGAGTTTCTCCAGAGTTACTGTTCTGTGTGTCTCCTTAGAGTTTCTCCAGAGTTACTGTTCTTTGCGTCTCCTTAGAGTTTCTCCAGAGTTACTGTCCTGTGCGTCTCCTTAGTTTCTCCAGAGTTACTGTTCTGTCTGTCTCCTTAGAGTTTCTCCAGAGTTATTGTTCTCTGCGTCTCCTTAGAGTTTCTCCAGAGTTACTGTTCTGTGCGTCTCCTTAGAGTTTCTCCAGAGTTATTGTTCTTTGCGTCTCCTTAGAGTTTCTCCAGAGTTACTGTTCTGTGCGTCTCCTTAGAGTTTCTCCAGAGTTATTGTTCTTTGCGTCTCCTTAGAGTTTCTCCAGAGTTACTGTTCTGTGTGTCTCCTTAGAGTTTCTCCAGAGTTACTGTTCTGTGCGTCTCCTTAGAGTTTCTCCAGAGTTACTGTTCTTTGCGTTTCCCTAGAGTTTCTCCAGAGTTACTGTTCTGTGCGTTTCCTTAGAGTTTCTCCAGAGTTACTGTTCTTTGCGTTTCCTTAGAGTTTCTCCAGAGTTACTGTTCTTTGCGTTTCCTTAGAGTTTCTCCAGAGTTACTGTTCTTTGCGTCTCCTTAGAGTTTCTCCAGAGTTACTGTTCTGTGCGTCTCCCTTAGTTTCTCCAGAGTTACTGTTCTTTCTGTCTCCTTAGAGTTTCTCCAGAGTTATTGTTCTCTGCGTCTCCTTAGAGTTTCTCCAGAGTTACTGTTCTGTGCATCTCCTTAGAGTTTCTCCAGAGTTATTGTTCTGTGCGTCTCCCTAGAGTTTCTCCAGAGTTATTGTTCTTTGCGTCTCCCTAGAGTTTCTCCAGAGTTATTGTTCTGTGCGTCTCCTTAGAGTTTCTCCAGAGTTATTGTTCTCTGCGTCTCCAGAGTTTCTCCAGAGTTATTGTTCTTTACGTCTCCCTAGAGTTTCTCCAGAGTTATTGTTCTTTGCGTCTTCTTAGAGTTTCTCCAGAGTTATTGTTCTTTGCGTCTCCTTAGAGTTTCTCCAGAGTTATTGTTCTTTGCGTCTCCTTAGAGTTTCTCCAGAGTTATTGTTCTCTGCGTCTCTCTAGAGTTTCTCCAGAGTTACTGTTCTTTGCGTTTCCCTAGAGTTTCTCCAGAGTTATTGTTCTTTGCGTTTCCCTAGAGTTTCTCCAGAGTTATTGTTCTTTGCGTTTCCCTAGAGTTTCTCCAGAGTTATTGTTCTTTGCGTTTCCCTAGAGTTTCTCCAGAGTTGTTCTCTGCGTATCTCGAGAGTTTCTCCAGAGTTGTTGTTTTCTCAGTCTTTCTAGAGTTTCTCCAGAGTTATTATTCTCTCAGTCTTTCTAGAGTTTCTCCAGAGTTATTATTCTCTCAGTCTCTCTAGAGTTTCTCCAGAGTTATTATTCTCTCAGTCTTTCTAGAGTTCCTCCAGAGTTATTCTCTCAGTCTTTCTAGAGTTTCTCCAGAGTTATTATCTGCGTTTTCCTTGAGTTTCTCCAGAGTTATTGTTCTCTCAGTCTCCCTACAGTTTCTCCACAGTTATTATTCTTTGAAATTGTTTTGTTTTTCTTAAGGAGACACAAAGGGATGTAATGGGCGTTTGATGGTGTGTCGTTAGGTTTTTAGTTAAATTGATTGTTAATGAAAGGGAGGGTGAGCGAGGTACAGAAGTTGGAAGTCGGAATGATTTATTTGTGGAGGCCTTTGGCCCATTACAATGAGCGAGGTACAGAAGTCGGAAGTCGGAATGATTTAATTGTGGAAGCCTTTGGCCCATTACAATGAGCGAGGTACAGGAGTCGGAAGTCAGAATGATCTAATTGTGGAGGCCTTTGGCCCATTACAATGAGCGAGGTACAGAAGTTGGAATGATTTAATTGTGGAGGCCTTTGGCCCATTACAATGAGTGAGGTACAGAAGTCAGAATGATTTAATTGTGGAGGCCTTTGGCCCATTACAATGAGCAAGGTACAGAAGTCGGAATGATTTAATTGTGGAGGCCTTTGGCCCATTACAATGAGTGAGGTACAGAAGTCAGAATGATTTAATTGTGGAGGCCTTTGGCCCATTACAATGATCGAGGTACAGAAGTCGGAATGATTTAATTGTGGAGGCCTTTGGCCCATTACAATGAGCGAGGTACTGAAGAGAGATAGAGACAGGTGCAGGGGAGTGGAGAGGTGGAAAGAGGGAGAAGTGGAGATAAGGATTGAAAGAGTGAGAGAAAGTGGGATGTGCATTAACAACATTTTGTTGTTAATTTCTTAAAGTTGGAGGTTAGAAATGGATTTTATAAAGATTTTGTGGACTGTGAGAGTATCCTGTTCAATAGATTGCCTTTATTTGTGAATGTGTGTGTTGTGTGTTTGGTTTAACTTATGTTTATTTACCAAAACGCACATTACACACATGTTAAGCAAACATAACGGCATGTGTGTGTGTGCGTGTGCGTGCGCGTGTGTGTGTGTGTGTGTGTGTGTGTGTGTGTGTGTGTGTGTGTGTGTGTGTGTGTGTGTGTGTGTGTGTGTGTGTGTGTGTGTGTGTGTGTGTGTGTGTGTGTGTGTGTGTGCGTGTGTGTGTGTGTGTGTGTGTGTGTGTGTGTGTGCAGAACCATGAGACGGAGCATCACTGGAAGCTGGGTCTGCGGAAGAACAGGAAGCACTCCGGGGAGGCGCCATGGAAACTGTACAGCAAGGAGTTTAAGAACTACCTGGTGAGTCACATGATCTACAACTGTACAGCAAGGAGTTTAAGAACTACCTGGTGAGTCACATGATCTACAACTGTACAGCAAGGAGTTTAAGAACTACCTGGTGAGTCACATGATCTACAACTGTACAGCAAGGAGTTTAAGAACTACCTGGTGAGTCTCATGATCTACAAGCTAGGATTTTAACAGCTGACACTCAGCAATAGTATAGTTGGACATGTTAGCCCCCAAAAAATTGTAAAAGAAAAGCTTAGAAAGAAGGAAAGAGAGACCCCCCCAAAAAAAAAAAAGGAAAAAAAAAGTTCAGCTTATACTGGCCCTATTTTTAATGTCCTGGTAGCATTTACATCTGTTTTAATAAACAAAAGATGTAGTGACCGTCTTTTCGCACATCTTTGCATTATTTAGATCGATTCTTGTCTTAACGACAAAGATTCCTGATAACAGAGCAAAACATACTGATGCGTTTCAAAATATCTTTACTCATTTAATTCCTCATTTTTAGCGCTTCATGTGGGTAAATAACCAAACACCTAATGCACCTGGAATGACAAAACACCACTCAGTAATAACATGACACGGCACAACAGATGACACGGCATAACAGATGTCACGGCACAGCTGAACATGACAACACATTACCGTATTTTACGGACTCCAAGGCACACCTGATTATAAATAAGGCGCTTCCCCCAAATTTTGCACAACATTTAGATTTCTTATATTTTCTTTCTAATTTTTTAGTCATATTATAAGGCTCAGGGGTCTGGGGAAAAGTATCGCCTTATAGTCCATCAAATATGGTACAAAATATCTACTTATTACATAGAATAAAGGAAAGCACAAAACAACATGCTTCTGTATCGTTGATGAGATGGGAATTTTCTTCTTTCATTAACTAAAGCCTTTTTGAACCACTGGCACTGTCTGTGCGCCTGACCAGTTCAAGTTTACTATTGACATGATATATTTTGTATCATTGACATGATATATTTTATGATTGACATGATATATTTTGTATCATTGACATGATATATTTTTATGATTGACATATATTTTTATGAGTAACATATATTTTATATCATTGACATGATATATATTTTTATGATTGACATGATATATTTTATATCATTGACATGATATATTTTTATGATTGACATGATATATTTTTATGATTGACATGATATATTTTTATGATTGACATGATATATTTTTATGATTGACAATGACATGATATATTTTTTTCTGATTGACATTTTTTTAATGATTGACATGACATTTTTTATGATTGACATGATATATTTTTTATGATTGACATGATATATGTTCAGCCCTACACCTGGGTGAATAACCAGCACACCAAGTTCACCCTGGGACGCTTTGTCAAGGATCTCAAGGTCAGCCATGACGACGACGTCGTCGATAATCCAGACGACGATCATCACCATCACCCTCCCTCCGCCCTCTCCCCGGAACATGTGGTCGGCTATGCTTATGGAGGACAGCGCCCTCACAGCGAGGTGGGAAATCCTGCAATGTTCGCATTTCTCTCTGTAGGGGGAGGTAATTTATTAATTTATGACAGAAAAGGACACAGCTGATTGCTTTTTTATTACTATCCCATCTTCTGGGCCGTACAGTCGACCCCCCCCCCTGTAACCCTGGGAATACCAGGGAATCTTTCGTATTAATAGTTCCCCCACCTTCTGGAAGTTCTGTGCTTGTAACTTTTTTAATCTGTTACTCTCTTTGACTCTGCCTTTTCCCTTTGTTTATTGTCATCTACTATCTTTCTGCCTTAACTGGTCCATTCTCCTGCCTTTGTTCCAGAAACTCTTACATAGAATTATGAAGGCGGACATGCTAGTCATAGAGGTTCTCTGTGAAATCCGGGTTGCTCCCACCTGGAGAGCGTGTCACAGCCAAAGGCGCGCCACCCTTTTTTTTTTTGCATGCGATTTTGGTGTGACTGATCAGGAAAGAAAGGGGGGGGGGGGGGGGGGAGTAACTTTTGCCCACATGACAACTTTTTCATTGCCACTGGGTTTAATGTGTGCTAAGTGCATGGTCACACAGGACCTCAGTATATCGTCTCATCCGAAAGACTCCACGTTCAGACCATAAGGCCTAGTGCAGAGTGAGAGGAAAAATCCCCTGTACCCAGGTTTGAACTTGGGTTTATTGTATACGAGGCGAACACGTTACCTCTGTGCCACTCTACACCTAACTGGGCCAACTATTTTTTATGACACATCTGTGCTCATATGGCAGGAAACTCTGAAGCGATCGACGAAGAAGAAAGAAAAGAAAAGGGACTTTGAACTGTATTTTGGCCATTTTTGTTGACTTTTTCAGGAGGAACACGTAACCAATCCGAACGCCGTCGTGATTCGAGGCCCGCAAGGCATTGAGGTACTGAACCTCCTGTCAGGGCAGCCCATCACGCGGCTGGAGGTGGCCGATTCCAGAGCCATCCAGTTTGACGTCGATAGAGATGGGGAGCTGGAGAACTTAGTGTGGGACCTTGGCAAGGTACTGGAAGAGAGAGAGACAGATGGAGAGACTGAGGGAGAGAGACTGAGGGAGAGAGAGGATGACAGACAGGAAGTAGTACAAGTGTGGAGAGGGGAGGGGGCAGAGAGAAAAGGGGGGGGGGAGAGATGCACTGTGTATGTAGGAGGTGGTGATGGGTGAGTTTCTGTATGTGTGTGTACAGGTACTTTACGATTCTTTGCGTAATGTGTGCATTTGTATATAGCTGTATGTGTGTGTGTTCACTTTTGTTCCACTGTGCATCTTTCAGCAATTCATCAGGAAACACTGTTTAAGTATTACAACAAAAACTTTGCCTGTCCTTTTCCAGTTTCTTGTTAATACAGTGGAACCTCCCTTATAAGACCTTCAAAAATCATCCAAAATGGGGTATTGTAAGGGAGGGGTCTTATAAGGGAGGTAATATTAATACTTACAAAGAAGGGTAATGTCTCAGAGAAGTAGGTCTTATGTGGGAGGGAGTCTTATAATGGGAGGTCTTATAAGGGAGATTCCACTGTATTTGTTAAAACTATGCCGTTTTATGAACGAACAGGGTCACACAATGTGCCATCTGGACATCTGGCGAATGAAGCCAATCAAGGAGCGGCTGGAGCAGATTCCCCTGTGCATGTCTCAGCGATTCATCTGGATGCATTCCTGGGCCATGGAGGAGGACGTCTTCCACAAAATACCGCCCATGCTCATCAGAAGGTTGGATACCAAAAACTCTGCACAGTTGTAGTTTAGATCACCACACACACACACACACACACACACACCAAATTTTCTCATTGAAAATGTTCTGTAAGAAGCAATGTTTTGCCTTGCTAGCGAAAGAGATAGGGTTGGTTTTGTCAGGTTGGGGTTAGTTTTATGAAACTGAAAACAACCCATGCGACACATTGAGATTGAAAGTCGTTAACATGAGTGGGGCAGCTAAACTGCACCTTTGCCAAACGTTTTGTACGTATCTTTTATTTTTGTATCATGCTGCATGGAATTCTCAGGCTTACCGTTATTAAGGAAAATAAATCTGACAAAATGCCTACTAGTACTTTGCCCTTTCAAATGCAGGGCAGAGAACGATTTGTAAGCTTGCTTTCTTTTTGCTTATTAGCAGGCACATAAGTTCAGCTGTAATGTTTTCAGTGATGCCTGTCTGTTTGTTCCTGACTGGCTGTAGAGTGGCACAGAGGTAACGCATTCGCCTTCTGTCAAGTAAACCTGAGTTCGAACCTGGGTACAGGGGATTATTCCTCTCACTTTGCACTAGGTCTGAACTCGGATGAGACGATAAACCGAGGTCCCGTGTAGCCCATGCACTTAGCACACGTTAAACCCAATGGCAACGAAAAAGTTGTCATTTAGTCCAAAATTCCCCCCCCCCCCCCCCCCCCCCCCCCCCCCTTTCCTTTCTCATCAGTTACACAAAAATCGCATGCCAAAAAAAAAAATTGGGTGGTGCGCCTCTGGCTGCGATGCGCTCTCCAGGTGGGAGCAACCCGAATTTCACAGACGCCTCTGTGACTATAAAGTACCTACTACCTACTAATGGCTGACTGACTATGTATGTTAGCACAAGAACATTTGAACGGAGGGACCTAAGATTACTAAGAGACTCAATGTTGTATGTGCACGGGTAGTTAGGATATCTAGGCCACATTTAAAAATGAAAGTCATTGGTCAAAGGTCAAGGTTACTGGAGCAGAAAATGTGCCGCACAGCTGGTGATATAGTGTCTGAACGCTCTAGGCTTTTTAACATTCTAAGTCTGTTGTATTTTGGTGGATTCACTTCTGGGTGAAGTAGGCTTTATCAATGCCTTCTGTACTCGCCTGACGGTAAGAAAGAGAAAGTTTGATTAATCTTTCCTTGCGAAAAGTGTGTTGTCGGTTTCTGTCTGTCTGTCTGTCTGTCTGTGTCAGCATGTTTTGATGAGTGTAAAATGTCATTATTTCTCTATGAATATAATAATAATAATAATAAATAAATAAATCTTCTATAGCACTATTCTCCTGACACAGCAGGACTCACCGCGCTTTACATGAAAAAAAAATGAAAAAAAGTTTACCCCAGGCACACAAAAGATATTCAAAATTCATGTACTTAAAATTATTTCGAAAAAAAAAAAAATTCACTTTATCGCACTCACACAACTCATGTTTAAAATACCTGCATAAAACACAAATATTTATTATATGACCCGATAAGATTAAAAAATGTTGATTGATTTCAGTGTGGCCAAGAAAGGAGGCATTCTGCGCCACTTGCTGGGCCATCATTTGACCAACAAGGAGGAGTATGACCTGATCGCCTTTGGTGCTCTGGGGCGAATGTCCTCTCTAGATCTGGCTGGAAACATTCATTGGCAGGTAGAGAGAGAGGAGCGAAGGGGGGAGTGGGAGTCTGTGTCAGTGTGCATAGGATGCTCCTGCTTTCAGGATGTCCTGAAGTTCAGGATTTTTTTGTCCAGGATGTCCTGAAGTTCAGGATTTTTTTTGCTCAGGATGTCATGAAGTTCAGGATTATTGCCTGGAGCCGGCGTCGCCAGATTATGAGAATGTGAGAAGATGCATTTTGCTGGTTATAGAGGTCATGAAGTTTAACCAGAAGTGAAAGTGCAACGAGAGCCTGTCAATTACATTGGAAACTGTTGTTTCCCTTCAGCTTCCAGGGGCCTTTGCCCCCCAGAACCCCCAGGAGGGGCGCTGTCCCTGCATCCGCCGGGGCCTGGGCGGCCCCTGGACTCCTGCCTTGCAGGATTTTAAAAATTTCCCAGGAGCACACATGTGTGTGTGTTGTGACATGCCTGCAATATAATCACAAATCCAGATCTGTGTAGAAAATAAATGAATAAGGGGAAGGAACTCTATATTAATTAACTCCTCCACAAAAGTTATTTACAATGTTTTATCTTGTGCAGTACCTCCAGGATCGTCCCACCATCTTTATGTCTATTAATGTCCCACATGTGCCTGTTCCAGGCCAGAGGACGTTAATAAGATTTTCATTCAAGTTATTTATGACAGCAACGCCTAGCAAAGCATGGGTAACAGCCAAAGGAAAGCAAACACGACATCCTCCTCAACAAAAGGATGTGTCCGGTTTACCTTTATGACCATCACCCACACAGTACACAGCAACAGTGCTGGAGGGAATTGTGTGTCTTTGCTAAGCGATGTTGTCATAAAGAACTTTGGTGGAGGGAGTTAATTGATAGAGAGAACTGTCCTTTCCATTATTCATTCCACTACATTCTCCTCTCTTACTAGTCTTAGCCTCACTATTTCAATCGTTGTACAGTAAAGAGTTATTAGCTGATTACATTTTGGAGTCTGTGTTTTTTGTCTTCTCATTTTTCTTTTCTTCTTCTTCTCGATTGTTTTCTTTTTCTTTTCAGCAGGGGGGTGGGGTGAAGCTCAGACATGAAAAAAAAGAGACACAGTAGATAGAGATGTAGTACATAAAGGGGGGGGGAGAAGAAAATTCAACATATATTATTACTTTCTTTTCTATAATAAGCGATTCTTTTAAATTTAATATTTTGAATGTTTGGCTTGTTGTTTTTTGACAATGTATTAATCTTCATTTGATGTTTTACTACATTTTGACTCTTTCTTTTTGTGTGTGTGTGTTTTTATAGGTCCAGTCTGGTTCTTCATGGCACAAGCTGTCGATCAAGCTGAGGCGAAAGTCCATAGAAAACGTGCCCAGAGAGATAGAGGACGAGTTTATGCAGTCCTTTGCTCCCAGCTTCATTCTCATGCCTCTGGACGTCGAAGATAGAAAGGTGTGTCAAGTCAACAGTTTATTTCCAGATGGACATCGAATAAGCATTACATTATGCTTTTTTACATCAAGCCATCCATAGCAAAACAGAAATCAAATAATAAACAAGCAGAACATGAACATGCACAAAGTACACACACAAACCTGTACACACACACACACACACATACATACATACACACACACCAGCAGAAGCGTGGAAAATGGGGGAAGGGGGAACAGTCACATAGTTATTAGCAATGACAAAGGGATGATTTTTAACAAGGAAGAAAGACATGGTGGTATGAGCAATAAACATGTTATTAAAAGCATTACACCCTCAGATGTGTGTGTGGGTCTGTGTAGAGGCTTTTTTTTTTTAGCATACATTTTTGTTTTTATGATATAGTTCTTATTTCATTTTTTGTCCTTTTTGGGTTTCTTCTTTGTCGATCGCTCATATGAGCGCAGATACGTCATGCTGCAAGAAACATTGAGCAAGTGCCTGAGCACTAGAAGAAGGCTTTCCTTCACCATATGAGCACAGATACGTCATGCTGCAAGAAACATTGAGCAAGTGCCTGAGCACTAGAAGAAAGCTTTCCTTCACCATATGAGCACAGATACGTCATGCTGCAAGAAACATTGAGCAAGTGCCTGAGCACTAGAAGAAGGCTTTCCTTCACCATATGAGCGCAGATACGTCATGCTGCAAGAAACATTGAGCAAGTGCCTGAGCACTAGAAGAAGGCTTTCCTTCACCATATGAGCGCAGATACGTCATGCTGCAAGAAACATTGAGCAAGTGCCTGAGCACTAGAAGAAGGCTTTCCTTCACCATATGAGCACAGATACGTCATGCTGCAAGAAACATTGAGCAAGTGCCTGAGCACTAGAAGAAGGCTTTCCTTCACCATATGAGCGCAGATACGTCATGCTGCAAGAAACATTGAGCAAGTGCCTGAGCACTAGAAGAAAGCTTTCCTTCACCATATGAGCACAGATACGTCATGCTGCAAGAAACATTGAGCAAGTGCCTGAGCACTAGAAGAAGGCTTTCCTTCACCATATGAGCACAGATACGTCATGCTGCAAGAAACATTGAGCAAGAGCCTGAGCACTAGAAGAAAGCTTTCCTTCACCATATGAGCACAGATACGTCATGCTGCAAGAAACATTGAGCAAGAGCCTGAGCACTAGAAGGCTTTCTTTCACCATATGAGCACAGATACGTCATGCTGCAAGAAACATTGAGCAAGAGCCTGAGCACTAGAAGAAAGCTTTCCTTCACCATATGAGCACAGATACGTCATGCTGCAAGAAACATTGAGCAAGTGCCTGAGCACTAGAAGAAGGCTTTCCTTCACCATATGAGCACAGATACGTCATGCTGCAAGAAACATTGAGCAAGTGCCTGAACACTAGAAGAAGGCTTTCCTTCACCATATGCGATTGCAAAAGGGTTAACTCAATTGAGTCACATACAAAATGACGCAGTATCTCCCTCAGATCGCATTATTTTAGGTCATTTTTTAAAAATTGCCAAAAATCAAATGCACATCATTCAACCATGCAACATGTACCGAGCAACAGATAAATCGGTGTATTTCTGAAGACTAATTACTTTGAACCAGTGAGCCACGTATATTTCATGACGTAAACAATCTGATGAAATGCCCTTTGTCAGGAAAACAAAAGCTTCCTACTCCATGGGCTGACCACTTTGTTATGATCTTGATCTAGAATCACAAAGCCACTCTAGTTTTCATAGACTTGGTTTAGTATATAAATAAAAAAGGATTGTAAAAAGCATGATATAAACTATAAACATAAACATTTGTTTATTTAACGTTTGAATAAAATGAGCTATGTGGTCGCCACCATATTGAATAAAGCAAATTCAAAGATGATGAGTAGTTCAATTTAAAAAAGTAAAAAACAAAAATAGGAGACATTAGAAACGGTCTAAGGGAAGCAACTACAAGAATAAGGTCTTAGTATTAATAAGAACAGCGAGTTGTTTCCCTTTTATTGGTTTGCATGACCCCCAAACCGCCATAATCGATCAGAAAAATGACTCCGACATGACTCCAAAGGATTGGTACAGAATAACTTCTCCGACATGACTCCATTGAGTTAATTGATGTTATGGTGGTTGTTCAGGATGTGGCTGCCATAGCCAGATGGAACACGATATCTCTGGTGGATTTGTTGGATGGCAATCTGCTAGCTGAACACAGCATCATACATTACAAAACACAGCATTACATACTACTACATTTACATAACATTATGATGTTCAGGACGTGGCGGCCATAGCGGGGTGGAACACGATATCTCTGGTGGATTTGTTGGATGGCAATCTGCTAGCTGAACACAGCATCCTACATTGCAAAACACAGCATTACATACTACTACATTTACATGACATTATGTTGTTCCGGACGTTGCGGCCATAGCCAGATGGAACACCATATCTTTGGTTGATTTAGTGGACGACACTCTGCTAGCTGAACACAGCATCGTACATTGCAAAACACAGCATTGCATAATACTACATTTACATGACATTATGATGTTCAGGACGTGGCTGCCATAGCGGGGTGGAACACCATATCTCTGGTGGATTTAGTGGACGACACTCTGCTAGCTGAACACAGCATCGTACATTACAAAACACAGCATTGCATAATACTACATTTACAATGCATTATGATGTTCAGGACGTGGCTGCCATAGCGGGGTGGAACACCATATCTCTGGTGGATTTAGTGGACGGCACTCTGCTAGCTGAACACAGCATCGTACATTACAAAACACAGCATTGCATAATACTACATTTACAATGCATTATGATGTTCAGGACGTGGCTGCCATAGCGGGGTGGAACACCATATCTCTGGTGGATTTAGTGGACGACACTCTGCTGGCAGAACACAGCATCGTACATTACAAAACACAGCATTGCATAATACTACATTTACAATGCATTATGATGTTCAGGACGTGGCTGCCATAGCGGGGTGGAACACCATATCTCTGGTGGATTTAGTGGATGGCACTCTGCTGGCAGAACACAGCATCCCCTCCGTGCCCACCCAGCCCCTGGCTTACGGCGACTTTGACAACGATGGGGTTAACGATGTCATCCTCATCTGCAAGAAAGGGTCAGTGTCAGGCTGATGTGCCTGTTTTCTTATGCATTCTCAGTCCCCTTGTAGGTGTAGAGTGGCACACAGGTAACGCGTTCGCCTCGTGTTCAATAAACCCGAGTTCGAACCTGGGCACAGTGGATTTTTCCTCTCACTCTGCACTAGGCCTTACAGTCTGAATGTGGAGTCTTTCATATGAGACGATAAACCGAGGTCCCGTGTGCCCATGCCAAACTTGTGACACACTGCCAAAGGGCCTGCCAGTGGCAACAAAGGGCCTGCCATTGTCATTTGGTCAAAATTTACCCCCCTCCCTTTCCTTCCTCATTAGTCACACAAAAATCGACCAAATGCAAAGACATTCACTGCCAAAGGGCCTGCCATGTGACATTCACTGCCAAAGGGCCTGCCATGTGACATTCACTGCCAAAGGGCCTGCCATGTGACATTCACTGCCAAAGGGCCTGCCATGTGACATTCACTGCCAAAGGGCCTGCCATGTGACATTCACTGCCAAAGGGCCTGCCATGTGACATTCACTGCCAAAGGGCCTGCCATGTGACATTCACTGCCAAAGGGCCTGCCATGTGACATTCACTGCCAAAGGGCCTGCCATGTGTTCATATTTTCAGAGCTTCATATGTCAGTGGTTTGTTTTCCCGTTAAAGCAACGCACGTGCACTCAAACAAATAGTTACCCCCCTCTTGTCGGTTGAGATGCAACGGACATACAGGTGCGTCAAAAAAACATGGTGCTAGAAGAGTTAAGTTATTGTTGTTATATGTAAGGTGATAATAATGATGATGGTGACAACGATGATAAGGATGGTGATGATTAGATAACTTCATATCAAGATCATGAGGATGATGGCGGTTGATGATGATGATCATGGTTGATGATGGTGGTTGATGATGATAGTGGTGATGATTTCCCGTGTTGCAGGTTCATTGGATTCACGGTGAAGCAGAAGACGAATTACGTGTACAGCATTCTGTATGCCTCAGCCGTTCTGCTGACCATTCTGTTTGTGACCTGGTTATTAACACAGCCATCTGAGACACCCTCTGAGGATAGAGATAATTAGTGTGTGTGTGTGTGTGTGTGAGAGAGAGAGAGCGAGAGAGGGAAAGGCAGAGAGAGAATATTGTTCTGTTGACCATTCTGTTTGTGACTTGGTTATTAACACAGCCATCTGAGACACCCTCTGTGGAGAGAGATAATTAGTGTGTGTATGTGTGTGTGAGAGAGAGAGGGAGAGAGAGAAAGAGAGAGAGAGAGACAGACATATAGCAAGAGAGGGAAAGGCAGAGAGAGAATATTGTTCTGTTGACCATTAAGTTTGTGAGTTGGTTACTGACACAGACACCCTTAGTGTGTGTATGTGTGTGTGCGTGCGTGTATGTGTGTGAGAGAGACAGAAACATAGCAAGAGAGGGAAAGGGAGAGAGAGAATATTGTTTTGTTCACCATTCTGTTTGTGACCTTGTTATTAACGCAACCATCTGAGCCCTCTTCTGAGGAGAGAGAGAATTAGTGTGTGTGTGAAAAAGAGAGAGCGCAATTCAGCCAGCAAGCGAGAGAGAGAGAGAGAGTGAACATGCAGGGGAAAGAGAGTGTATTTTGGTGACCGTTTTGTTTGTGACTTGTTTGTTTATTAACGCAACCATCATGAGCCCTCTTCTGAGGAGAGAGAGGGTGTGTGTGTGTGAGAGAGAGAGAGTCTGAGAGAGAGAGAGAGAGAGAGAGAGAACGTGTCATCAAGCAAGGGAAAGAGTGTATATTTTGATGACCGGTCTGTTTGTGACTTGTTCGTTTATTAACACAACCATCTGAGCCCTCTTCTGAGGAGATAGAGAGAGTGTGTGTGTGTGAGAGAGAGAGAGAGAGTCTGAAACTGAGAGAGAAAGAACATGTCAGCAAGCAAGAGAATGTGTGTATTTTGCTGACCATTCTGTTTGTGACTTGGTTACTAACACAACCATGTAAAACATCTTCTGAGGATAAAGAGAACATCTGTGTGTGTGTGTGTGTGTGTGTGTGTGTGTGTGTGTGAAGGATAGGGAAGTATATGTAAACAGGGTATGTGTGTGTCTGAATTTGTGTGTATTTTACACCAATGTGTTTGTTAAATTTATTTGTTTATGAATTCCTTAGCTTCACATCTTAAAGTCCTTTACTTGTGTGAGTGTATGTTTACTCGGACATAGTGCAAATGTGAATGATCAGTGTGAAACCATTACAGCATGATGACACGTTAAGCTTCACATCTTAAAGTCCTTTACTTGTGTGAGTGAATGTTTACTTGGATATAGTGCAAATGTGAATGATCAGTGTGAAACCATTACAGCATGATGACACGTTAAGCTTCACATCTTAAAGTCCTTTACTTGTGTGAGTGAATGTTTACTTGGATATAGTGCAAATGTGAATGATCAGTGTGAAACCATTACAGCATGATGACACGTTAAGCTTCACATCTTAAAGTCCTTTACTTGTGTGAGTGAATGTTTACTTGGATATATCATATAGTGCAAATGTGAATGATCAGTGTGAAACCATTACAGCATGATGACACACTAAGCTTTACATCTTAAAGTCCTTTACTTGTGTGAGTGAATGTTTACTTGGACATAGTGCAAATGTGAATGATCAGTGTGAAACCATTACAGCATGATGACACGTTAATTATTATATGTATGTTTTAATCATCTGTTGTACATTTATGTGTATCATACACTGTATGTGTACATCATCTACATGGATGCAACCTTGCCTCGGATACCAGGAGACGCCTGTTTTTAAACATTTGTCAAAAAAAAAAATATTGATTCAAAGTTCAAGGGGAAAAAAGTGTTGAATTCTCACTTTACAAGCCTGGAATAAGTTTCAAATTGAGTATGATTTTGCTTTTTCTTCAGCTTGAGGGGGGCAATGCCCCTGTACCCTGACACGGGCCTGAGCCCTGCCTTGCCTGTTTTTGGATTTTCTCCAGTTGCATCCATGTTTGTGTGTGTGTGTGTGTGTTTCTTGTTCTATTTTTCAGGTTAGAATTTGTGTTGCACTCTTAATAACACACATACGTTTACACACACAAATGACACCAGAGCCACCATCATACGCTTAAGTCTTTTATTATTGTTACCATAATTATATACAAGACTATAATTATCACAATAAAACAAAGGGTTTGATTGACAACTTGAATATAATTATTATTAATATTGAAAACCACTTTGAACGGGTTGAATGTGGAGGATTTCATACTAAAATAAAACAAAATAAAACGACAACAAAGCACATACACATGTTACACATTTGCTGGTTTCTAATTCTATCAACTGTTTCATAAGCACAAAACATAGTGAAAGTGACATTTTATTTTCATTCTAACACACACACACGCAGTATGTATGCACACACACACACATATATGCTTGCACACATACATACACACACACACACGCTTGCATGCACATACACTTTAATTTTCTTTCACATATCAGCATTCTTTTGTGATCAAAAGTATGAAGTACAAGCAATACGCATTATTTGCCTGTTTCTATATTGGTGTAATAATAAAGTGTATTATAATAGTATTTTCTAGCTACCTTGTGCTTACGCAACACCCCCCACACACCCCCCCCCCCCCCCTCAAATTTCACTGAGAAGCCACATTCTGCCATTCTCGGGAAAGGGATAGGGTTAGGATCAGCCTAGGATTTTCTTAAAACTGAAATAAAGAATGAGGGTGGTAAAAGTGAAGGTGGTGCCTATTTTTCTGACAGGTGCTTATCGTTCGTAAAATGCGGCAGTTAAATGTTAGTAGGCAAAGAAGCATAAAATATTGAATCTGATTGAAAATATAAAATTAATACAGTATACATACATTTCTAAATGGATACTTTTTCTTACTTGCTACAAAAGAGGTTTAAATATGCTTTTTTGAGATATTTTTTAAATATGCTTTTGAGATATTTTTCGTAGGAATACAAGTTACTTTTTATACACTGTATAAAACAAAAACGCTTTGGGGTAAATACTAATTGTATTAATGTTATTACATTTTCAGGCAGAGGACTTGTAGTTTAAGCTCATAATACACGTTTAAGAAGATAATAATACAAGCACATTGATTTTTGTATTTTCAACATAAGTTTCCAAATTGTTTAGATGTAAATGCTTAGTCTGGAGCAGACATTAAAGCACATACACTTTACAACGAGATAATGTTTTGACTAGCATAGAGACTTGAATATATAAATAAAATCATTTTAGACATGTTCATTAAACTAAGCAACTTATTTTACAGTAGTATGGCCAACTATTTACACACAACGCACACACACACACACACGCACGCACGCACGCACACATTGTTTCAAAATCATACTGATGAAATCCACACACATATTGACCAATGCAATATGTACAAGAATCAGGAGAAATTCATCCAATTCATGGTTGGCACACAATGTATGCATTCAACTAACACACAGTAATTGTACACCGATTGTTCGAGACCTGTTTAGCAGCTACACCAAATTATCCATCGTCATTATCCCTTCGCCGCCAACCGTTTTTATCCAAACATGTCCATTAAACTTACATTGATGGGTAGAGAAAGGATTTCATCTACAATAACATCTATCCTTATCTAAAACAAAATTAGGAACATAAGGTAATTGGATAACAGACCCTGATTTTGATGCATTATGGGTGTTAAATCATTGTGCCAAAAGTGGATTTTGGCGATGAAAGGGTTAAGGTTCTCATTTCTTTCAAGAAAATGTCTCAGACATGCATTAGTAGTTATATACCATTTCAAACACACATATGGCAACAAAGATATATACATATTAAATCACAAGAGGGTCAGCATCATATAAGACAAATATTTGACTCATCCGTAAGTCAATGTTTTTTTGGTGGAATGTCCAATATGTGATTCTGATCATATCCATGGCCATCTTTTTTGTTTTCTTAGCACACACAAATACACAGTGACGTCATAAATAAAGAGAAGTGTTACAACATGAACAAGTACAACATCATTCAGCTGGTTCTTCTATCATAAAAAAGGGGTTCAGAAATTTGAAGATTCCAAATGTTCCACTTATGTCTGTTTTGGGTTATATGTGTCCTTTACAAGAATTACATATCAGAGAAATATTTGATGCAATATCGCTAATGTGTAAAAGGTGCATATTACATGGAAATATCTAACAGCAACAACAACAAAACACTCAGTAACACTCCCTACAGATCAACTGTAACAAACAACGAGCTGTAACAATGAGCTGTAACGCAAATTTCACGGTAAGTTTCAATCTGTAAGTTGTAAGGACATCGATTTTTACAATTTTGTAAAGTGGTTAGTTAGCACCATATTGTAAATACACACACACACATGCATTACACACTTAAACAGAATGAATTTCTTTAACAATTTAAACCTTTATGTACCCCCCACCCCCCCCACTCCATTCACCCTATTCTGCCTTCCTTTTCTTCCTCCAACCTATGTATCTATTTTTCAATTTAAAATGGGGCGGTGGGTGGATGCCTTGTGCCTCCATACGGGGAACTGGACGATCCCGCCCCCTCCATGAGTCTCTCCCCGTGGGGATACCAGGGGGGCTTTCGTAAAAATAGTTCTCCCAACTTCTGGAAGTTCTGTGGTTGTAACTTTCTCTGTCTTTGACTCTGCCTTTTCCCTTTGCTTTCTATCATCTGTCTTTCTGACATTTTGGCCCATTCTCCTGCCTTTAAAAAAACAAAACAAACAAAAACCTGTTCTCCTTTGAGCTCCTCCTCCGACATCATTTGTAAATATTTTTCAGTGAATGAAGTGTAACAATTTAGATACTGTCTGTGCTCAGACACCCAATTCCATTTTTTTTTAATTATGCCAGAACTTCAGAACTGTTCAAATAAAAGAAAAACAATTTAAAAACTTTTTTTAAACCTTCAATATATGTAGCTAATGACAATCTTTTAAAAATCTTTAATACAACTGAAAATTAATTTGACCTAGACTCCTACTAGGGCATGGAACAGTTACAGTATAAATTAAAATCCAATAAATAAAAACTTGGCAATCTTCATGAATTATAATGAACAAAAATATTGGCAATCATCATGAATTAAAATCAAGTGAGTAAAAATGTTGGCAGTCTTCCTGAATTAAAATCAAATAAGTAAAACATATTGGCAATCATGAATTAAAATCTAATAAACAAAAATATTGGCAGTCTTCCTGAATTAAAATCTAATAAATAGAAACAGCAATCTTTACAAATTAGAATCTCATAAATAAAAAACATTGGCAATCTGTTAACAGTTGCTTCCCCTTACAATCATTCAGGACGGGCCATTCGGTGAGGTTCGAAAACACATCACCACAAATAAGTTATGTAATGTTAGGGGCCGATATTTTCAGAAAAGATTACCAACACCATACACTAAACGATCGAAAATATCAGATTCCGTACCTTCGTCGTTTGTGTCCTATTGACGAAAACAGCTTACACATAGAAAGAAGGAAAACTTCACATTCCGATCTCTGACCCCCCCCCCCCCACACACACATATACTTCAGCCAAAACTGAAAGTAAACTCTGCAAAGATTGGTTGATTTCAAGAGAAGGTCAAAGCAAACTAAAAATAGATGTCAACGTGGCTCTTGAAAGCTACACGCCAGAAATCATAACCTCTTGAAAACTCTTCGTTCTAAACGGTTGTGCAGGCCATCAGAATTCATGACAGCATCAATGACATCATACTGCCCAGGACGGGGGGGGGGGGGGGGGGCTGGCAGGGAAGGGGTTAAACAGAAAGTCTACAAGAAAATCAAACTGATTCTCGTTTAGTTTCACACAATCATACAAAAACAATTCTTAAGAATTTGCACCAAGATTGATGAAAACTAGAGAGGACAAAGTGTTTTGTGTTTTTTTGTTTTGATATCCATTGACTACTAGTACATGTAAATGCATGTGTTCTAATTTTGGTTTATCTTTATCCATCATTTTGTTGTTGTTAACCCCTTCACTGCCGAGCCTATTTCCGGTTCCAGGCAACTATTTGCCAAGCCGTTTTAGGTTGCGGAGTCTATCGCAAAAATTTCTGAATAAAAGTGCATATAACCTACGCTTTTCTGAAAGGGAATTGAATATACTATCATTTGAGAACACTCTCACATGCATTCAAACTTACTGCGGAAAGCATATGGATAGAAAAAGGGAAACTCTTAGAATAACCCTATGACGGATATTTCTGTGATGGGGCAGTTTATAGGTTACCGGAAGTTGACGGAAATATCTGTGATGGGGCAATGAAGAGGTTAATACCAGATATGTTCAATCTTTCAAAACAGATTTCTAAAATTTATATTTTACATTTCTATAACACTGATGCAGCTAAAGAACCCCCAAAACACTTCTCAGATGGAAGCATGGAAAGGAACGTGATGGACGTGATGGAAAGGAACAAGCCTATTAACGGTCAACTTATGACGCAGATTTCACCGCCAGGGGGCAATCAAATCATTAGGGGCTTATCGCGTGATATTCTTAGTTGGGCGTAGTGAGAGAGGGAGGGCATAGCCCTACTGGTTTGGTTGCCCCCTGGCGGTCAAATCTGCGTCCTAAGTTGCTCATTACACCCCTTTGCATTCTAAGAACCATAACAAAGACGAGTTTCAAAGAACAATAACTCTGAAGAAAAAAACCCTCAAGGGTAATGCAAAGATACTCTGATGATCGTGTTCGATCTAATACTAATAGTGTGTTCAAATTTGTTTAGCAAAGGTATCTGTACATGCTAACATTATTCACAAAATATCTATTCCTTCATGGCAACAGTGTTAGGCCACTCATACAACTTACAACTCTGGGGAAATAGTGATATCTTGTTAACGTGTACAGAGACCTTAAACATCATTAAAAAATGTCTATACAGTGGAATCTCCCTTATAAGACCTTCAAAAATCATCCAAAATGAGGTCTTATAAGGGAGGGGTCTTATAAGGAGGTAATTTTAATACTTATAAAGAAGGGCAATGTCTCAAAGTAGGTCTTATGTGGGTGGGAGTCTTATAATGGGAGGTCTTATAAGGGAGGTTCCACTGTAGTAACGACAATTCAGGGTTAAATTTCAAGCAGTAGCTGAGGGCGGCACCCCGGTCCTTTCGGAACAGTAGTATTTCTTGTGGGCGATGAAAGAAGCAGGGTAGGTAAAGCTGATGTCGCAGTTCTTGCAATACGGAGTGAAGCCCCCTGCTGACATCGACTCCATTCCAACACCAGATCTGCCAGCACTACCGCTAATGAAGTCCTGAGACGACAAAGACGAAGCTGATGACAAATGTGATGTAGCAGAGACGTGAGGTGAAGAAAACGCAGGAGCCAACATAAACCTGGGAAACAACAGGGCAGAGGAGGGGGTCTGGGAATGCGAAAGATCTTCCACTTTTACAGACACATTGGGCGTAGGAGAGGATGGGGGAGGAGAGGGTTGTGTTGTTGGAGGGGGAGAGCTGGGGGAAGGGGTGGGGTGGGAGGAAGGGGAGGTGGTGGGTGCAGCGAAGGTGATGGGGAGGGGAGGGTCGTTACAGCTGTCTTCATCTTCCTTGTCCAGGTCTGTGGGCTCACTTTTCACAATGACTGCTACGTCTGTGGGATTGGAACTGTCGACACCGTTCTTTTCAAGTTCTGATTGCGCTTCCGAACCTTTGTCAGGCCCGTCTGTGGACTGATTCGCTTCTTCGGTGCCATTTTCCTGCAGAGTTGACTCTACCGGCATGACACTGTCAGCCGTTTGATTCTCCTCCGTGACAACGACTGTACTGTCATGACGCCTCTCTCTGTTGTCAGTGTCGCTGTCTATGGGTTCTTCTTTCACACGCACAGGACTGTTCCTCTCGAAAGAACTCTGTCTGTCCACATTATGTCTCTCCGAGGGAGACTTTCTGCCTGGGGGGCTTGCAGCTTGGGGGTGATTCTCCTTTTCCTCTTTATATATCAACCCGTGTGATGCTTCCATATGAGCGTTCAAATCTTCCACAGATTTTCCGACATACTCACACTGGTTACAGCGTAGCTGCTCGGACATTTCGTGCATGCGCAGATGAACGATCAGCGATCTGATATCGGGGAAACACTCTCCACAAAAACGACACGACTGCGGGTCGTCGAGAGGCACCATGATGTCCACTTTTTCGTAGGCTTTCCTCGATCGGCGACGTTTGTAGGGCTCGTTTTTCAGTCTCAACAGTTCGGCCTCCATGCTGAAGGGGCCTTGCGTTGCTCGGAACTCGCTGTTGGTTTGGATGGGGACTAGCGGCGGCTCTTGGAACTCGATCATGTGATGGTCCGTGAAGTCTTCCCCGTTATCCGTGTGCGTTTTCCCGTGCATGCGCATACCCCGTACCGTGTTGCCTCGGTAACCGCATAAAGTACACCGGTAGGCGCAAGTAGGGTTGTGGACTTTAGTGTGTTCGGCTAAGCGTTTGTCGGTGTGGGTGACGTAATCGCAGTGGGAACATTTCAGTAACGACGCTTGAGCGACGTCTGCATTGCAGAGGTGGAGTTTGAGCAGGCGTGAGGATGTGAAAGAGGCTCTGCATTGCGTGCAGATGTAGTGCCCGGAACTGGGGGAGGGGGAGCCGTTGCTGGCAGGGGACTGCGTCTTGGTGCTGATCACCTCTCCGCTGGGCCTCTGGGCGATGATGGTGTGCTCGCTGTTCTTGCCATGCGGGCAGTAGTAATCCTTGTGCGCCTTCAGATTGGTCGCCGAGCTGAACTTGATGTTGCACGGGATGCAGAAAAACTTGTAGTAGACATCTTCCGAGGAAGGGGGAACAGTCGGTGGTGGTGGGTTGATGGAAGGGGGGTAAGGCGAATGGTGGGTATTGGAGGGTTCCGCTTCTTTGCTAGGAGAGGTAGAGTTTTGGGGAGAGCGGCTGGAGCTGGGTTCCGGGGTGGAGGAGGTGACGGTAGCTGAGGGTTCAGCCTTGACACCATCGCCGCCTTGCGGGGAAACCGCAGAGTTTGCGGCTGAGGAAGGAGGGTGGAGGAGCTTGCTGCCGGAGCAGTAGTGCTGCTTGTGGACGCGGAAGTTGTCTGGTTTGTAGAAGATGATGTTGCAGTCGTGGCACTTGCTGCTGCCCGGAGGCATGCCCACTGCCCCGGCAAAGGCTGAAGCCGGAGGCTTCATGTGCGGAGGAAGCCCCATGGGGAGGAAGGGGGAGAGGAGGGAGGGATTGAGAGGGAAGGGGGGCAGCCCGGGCAGGTAGGCAGCAGGGTTGGGAGCTGTTGACCTGCCGCTAAGATCGTCCCCGCTGTTGGATCGTGGGTTAGAATCACTCCTGGGCGCCGCAGTAGACTTGCCTTCCACTTTCTCCCTCTTGATGGCTTTTGCAGAATTACAGTCTTCAGCGGTGTCGGATTTCTTGGTGCTCAGGTCCAAGGGCAGCTCCTTGACCAAGTTCATGGGTTCGCAGTCGTACGACACTCTTTTGGGCGACTTGCTCTGGTGGGCCTCCTCCGGCCCCGAAGATCCACCACCGTCTCCTCTGGCTTTGGGCGGGGTAGACGACGACGATTTGTGTGGAGAGGCGGACGATGCTGACGGTGACAATGAAGGTGGGGGTGGGTTGTTGGTGTTGATGGAGGCGGCAGCAGCAGCGGCCTGAATGGACTGCAGCACCGCGGACAACGGAACAGCCATGCTGGCGTATCCAGACGGCGTCATCACCGGCGTGGCCAGAATCACCGGCTGAGCCCCCGCCATCAGAGCAGCCCCTCCCGGCAACGCCCCGCCTCCCGGCAACACTGCGTCTGCCGGCAACCCGTGATGGAAGAGGAACCCGTTCTGACCCAGCGTTGCCGCCAGGCCTAGCGACGCGGCCGACATGCTCCCCCCCGCGGGGAAGGCGGGGACTCCGGTCATGCCGATCTGAGGGCTGCTGCTGTTGTCGCCTTTCCCCGAGGCTGAAGCTTTAGCGGAGTTGCGCTGAGAGCAGTAGTGTTTCTTGTGGCACTGGTATGTGCCGAGGCTGGAGAACTGAATGCTGCACTCTTTGCAGAACGTGGAACTCAGGTCACCACCACCAGTCTTGACCGCTCCCTTCCTCTCCTCCCCACCCCTCTCCCCCGCCACTTCCGTCTTGACGCTAGTACTGCTAGTTTCTGTGGGTCGGTTGTGGATGCGCATGTGGCGGATAAGACTCGCCGGTTTGTCGGCGGAATAGGAACACAGGGGACACTGTATGGTTGAGGGGGTTCCTTCCATGCGAGGGACTTTCGCCGGGGGAGGGGAGGATTCTTCGTTGTTGGTGACTGATGGTGGCGGAGCATGCCGTTTGTTGTTGTTGTTGTTGTTGTTGCCTGCAGGGGTGGGGGTGGAGGGTTCTGGCGGGTGGGGGTGGGGAGTGATGGTGGTTGTGGCGTTGCGTGGATCGTCTGTGTCAGAGACGTCTTGTTTGGCGTTGGGCATGTCTGGAAACCACAAAGACCACAATAAGTTCAGTATTGACTGCTGACAGAACGGTAGGAACATGGTGCATATAGTGCAACCAAACTGTCAGTATCTATGGAAAGGAGAAATGGTCAGTACTGATTGAAGATAACAGTAGGAACAAAGTGTATTTTCGGACTATAGGGTGCATCTTATTATAAGGCGCAACCCTCAAATTTTACACAAAAATCAAAATTTGTTATATTTTCTTATTAAAAAGGTGCAGGGGTCTTACTCTGGGAGAAAAAAGTATCGCCTCATTATATAGTCCGACAAATATGGTATTCAGTGTAACTAAAATCTGTCAATAATTGTGGACCGGACAAACCACAATACAATGATAAATAGACTGTAAACAAAATGAATCAACAATGGGTATGACAAAGATTAAATCACAATATTTATCCTTCTTCTTCTTTGTCAATTACTCAGACAGTTTTATATCATATGAGCGCAGATGCATCATGCTGCCGTCATGCACCTTAAAAATAGGCCCAGCATGTTCGCCAGGAGGAAATCTTTGTAAGAGTGGTGGTAGGAAAAAAATATTGAAAGGTGAGAAAAGGGAGATTGCTCCTCAATTTTACAAACATCTGATCTGCAGGCAGAGGCTACAGTTAAAGTTATATAAAAGCCTGAATTCAGGCTCACAGTCTGAAGAAAATCACCCATGTTTCAGTAAAGGGTGGACTCGATTATTTGGTATATTAATTTTAGTCAGTCTTATTTCTGTGAAATTCAGGCTGCGTCGCCGCAAGGGGGGCAGACTTGGGAAACCTAGATATCGATTTGATCATACCAGGCAGTGGGATTTCTCCCTGCTCTTAACCGACTTTTAACTGCCGTGGGATTTTAAACGTGCGTAAAGCGCACGGGTCAGACTAGCTCTATAAGTCCCCATCCGAAGGACTCGACATTCAGTTCGATTTTCCTGTCGAACTAGAGAGAAAGAGCGAGTCCGGGATTCGAACCCGAGTCACTCACACTGCAGTCACGCATTGAAATCGGCAGGCGAACGTCTTAACCACTCTGCCACCTTCCTTCCTGGATTGCGACAATACCTTGACACTGAAAGA
>JAGGCT020000123.1:0-2500 GCA_017654935.2 Phymorhynchus buccinoides
CAAGAGAGCTTACCCTGACTTCCATAAAACCTGAATGGAAACACATATTTAGTTGTCAGTTTGTCTCCAATTGTCACCATAATCTGGGCGTGGAGTCATGAGGCGTCGTAGACAGTCAAACCCGGGTAGAGTAGGCCTATGTACGTAGACTTATAAAACTCTCCCACAACAATTGGCTGTTTCGCTTAACCCTTTCACGCCAGCCATATTTCAGCCAAAAATTCCACCCAACTTTACGGGATAGTAGAGAATAAAATACATCTGCAGTATTGGGGGATTCTTTTTGTGACATATATAAAATAAGGGTCCATTTTTACTTCCCAAAACTAAGGGGACGATAGGGTCTTTGGGTAATAGACCCTGAATTTTATGCCTTTTAGTGACAAGGGTGTTAAACCACTGTGGTGCTGAAAATTCGACTTTGGCGGTGAAAGGGTTAATGTTACATACTGCTACCCATGTGGACTGTCTAACACGCTGATGTTAATATGCCAAACTATATACACATTTCTGTATTGTTAAAACTCACTCTCCCCCCCCCAAAAACTTCGGGACTTTCCTGGTATTTGCAGTACCTCCAGGATCGTTCCCACCATCTTTATATTTGCTCATGTCCCATATATGTGTCTGTTCCAGAACGAGAGGACGTAAAACACAATTTTTACATCATCGCGCGTCTAAGACGGCGCAGTCATGATTATACGCCCTAAAGGTTTATAAAATTTAAAAAAAGGTTAGAGGGTGTGGGGGTAGGGGTTGGGATCTGAAGGTGAAGGGAGGTGCGAGAAATTTGTGTAGTGTGGGTGGGTGGGTTATTGTCATGCTACAATAGTAAAAACCCTCCCGCCAATATAATTACCACCCCCCCCCCCCCCCCCCTACGCCCCAACCCCAAACTCCGAAGCTAAATTATCTCGTCCCTGAAGCGGACCTTATGTCGGGTCTGCCTTTTCTATTTAACACGTCGACGGCCCCGCCCGGGATAAGCGTTTGCGCCATCCATCGATCTATTAATACCTACACCCATTGTCGGTTACGATTGCCATCACTGACTGCTGCCGAAAGCTAAAAAGGGACCAACAAATATCTCCATCCATCATGATGCCTTGGCTACGGTACGTTGATAAGCATGAATGGAATAATTTAAAAGTTTTTTAGGGGGGGGTAAAAAAAAAAAAGACGGGGGGTTTTTTTAAAAAGCCCATGGGCAGGTAAGAAAATGTGAATGAAATTTGCTATATTTCATGAGATAATTGGCTTGTGCTTCTTACCCGCCCATGGTCTTCTTTTTTTTATATCCCGTCTTACCCTACCCTTTGGTGGGCAGGGGGCGAAGCCTCCGGAACATTTGGTAAAATAGGGGTTACTAAGACAATATTCGAGCCATTTTCTTACTTTTCACCCTTGCATAAGATACATCGGCCCTGCATGGAATCGAATTGATCCCCATTGTTGTTGTGTTTCAGCTTTCGGTGTGGCAAGTTTGACCATGGCTACGAGGGAACTGCGTGACCATAATTGCCGACTGTGTTGACTCCTGTCGCGAACGTTCACTCCACTTATTCCCAGTGTCGGCCCCTATCGAGCGGGGATGCATCGGAGTTTTGTCAGTAAGCTGCTCTCATACTACATTAGTTTTTTTTTTAACTAGTCACCAATCGAAAGCGGGGTTAATGTTTTTTGTGATTTTTTTAAATTTCCTGTTTTGTGACTGACTGGATGACTATGTATGTATGTATGTCTGTATCAATGTATGTATGTATGTATGTATGCATGATGTATGTATGAATGTATGTATGTATGTATGGAGGTATGTATGCAGGCATGTATGTATGTATTTATGTATGTATATGTCACGGGAAAATTTGGAATCTTCCTGGGAAAATTTGGAATTCGGATTTTTTCCCGGATTGGTCTCGGTAAAATTCGGAATTCTGAATTTTCCCGGGAAAATTCCGAATTTTCCCAAGGCTACATAAAAGTTACATGAATTGTGTGTGACAGAGAGAAAAACTTGAAACTTAGAATGTTGAATGTGGATAAACTGAACAAGCATTACATAATCGAGAATGACGACAGGAATATTAACAAACAAAAGTAATAATTATATCATAATAATTATAATAATGATAATAAATAGTATTCAAATGATTCATAGTGCTGTATGTATATACTGTAACAGTCAAATATAACAAGATCCAAACAATATAAAACATAAATCATAACGCATGTTATAAATATAAGCTTACACCCAACCATGCGCACTTACGCACGTGCACACACAGGCACTCACACACGCACACACTCACACATGCACGCACTCACGCATGCGTGTATATACACACACACACACACGCGCGCGCGCGCGCGACCTATAACTAATACAGTGTTAAGAGAGAAGAGAGAGAGAGGGAGAGAGAAGAGAGAGAGAGACGAGAGATGAGAGAGAGAGAGACAGACAGAGAGACAGACAGGACAGACAGTACAGAGAGACAGACAG
>JAGGCT020000123.1:5000-10000 GCA_017654935.2 Phymorhynchus buccinoides
ATAACCCAGAGTAGTCTTGTGCGAGCCATGGCACCTAAGAAAACCTTGACCTTCATTCAAGATAAAAACATAGTTTCAAAATAAAAACAAATTATAAAATAAAAATAACTATATTTTAAGAAAATCTCTTTCTTTCTCTGCCCCCTCTTCCCAAAATCTAAATTCACAGAAATGTCCCGTATGACTTCTGCAAAGAGGACGTAAAACGTTAAAGGTGGACCCTGATGGATGAGTTTTTGTAAGAAACACGTCGAGATCACCAGGAAAACACCCTTTACAGAGATTGCAACACTCACTTTGCTCTGGTTTCTTAGCAATCAAACCGTCAAATCGGCGATTCCTCCTTGGCGGAGGTGCTGGAAGGTCAAATTCTTTCACCCAAAGAGAAGGCGTGTGCCGTCTCTTTTCTAATGGCCGCCAAATCGTTTGCACGAAATTTTCGCAATACAAGCCTTTTTTTTTGTTGTTGTTGTTGTATACAGTTTATCTAAAGGAGTTTCGCTCACAACAAAGGAAATAGCTCCAATTTTTATTTTTGCTGCACTACAAAAAAAGAAAACGCTTCAACCACAATGAGTGACCTCCACCCACCCCATCCAAAATGGCTACTCTCTCCGGCATCTCCGGCAAGGAGGAATCGCCGTTTTGACGGTTTAATTTCAAGGAAACCAGAGCAAAGTGAGTGTTCCGATCCTTGAAAAGGCTGTTTTTCTGGGAGATCTCGACGTGTTTCTTGAAAAAACCCTCATCCGTCAGGGTCCATCTTTCACTTCGCGTGATTTCCTACAGTATCGAAAGCTCATGGTACAGCTTATAGTCTTTTGCGGGAAACCATGACTCTCGAACTAGGGGGGAATGTGCGCTGGCTCTAGTGCTCAAACAAGCCAAAGGGATTGATTGGCCCTTGGGGACCTTCCCCAAAGCCATCTGTTCTCCATCTCCACAATAAACACATTTTAACACCCGGTCTTCCCGGCAACCGCCAGAATAACAGCTTGCCACCTCCCCCCCACCCCCCAAACCCCCCCACCCCTCTGCTACCTGGCAATCATAGTGAGAAACGACAGACAGGCTTTATATATATTTTTTTATTTTTTCTTCTTTTTTCTTTTATTATTTTTTTACCTTTAGAACATATCCAAGTGGAAAGTTACCGCAGGCTGATATATTAAACACCAAGTTAATTTAACTGATATTATTTAACCCTTTCACCGCCAGCCATATTTCAGCCAAAACTTTCCATTAAATTTAGCAGTGTTGAGAGCAAAATCCATCAGCAGTATTGGGGATTCTTCTGTGAAATATATAAAATAAGGTCTAATCCTTACTTCCCAAAACTAAGACAACAGGGTCTTTGGATATACTAGACCCCAATTTGATGCCTTTTAGTGACATAGGTATTAAATCACTGTGGTGCTAAAATGCGACTTTGGCGGTGAAAGGGTTAAAATGTTCGCGTCCAAGACATAGGGACAAAAAACGTTTTATACAATTCTATATAAATACGAAGTTAATATAACTGGTTTTGGTTTTAATGTTCGTTTCAAAGACATAGGGACAAAAACGTGTTAAACAATTTTACTATTATTGCATTTCAAATGCTCTAACTTTCGAGTCCTGTAGGCTGGAGGAACAGTGCCAGCAGTATACTGAAAATTTTGTCATACTATATATATATATAAATATATAATAAATAAAACAAAACAACCCACTGCTTCTCTTCCAAGCCTTTATTCCCAACGTTTCGCCGTATGACTCTGTCACAGGAAAGTAACCCAGCACCACTAAAGGGACATTACCGTATGAAGATGACAATTCATAGAAAACTAGCGCAACGCCTAGTACTGGCAATGCACCATACTGGTAACACCTAGTAACGGTAACGGCAAGTACTGGTAACGCTGAGTACAGCAAATTTGAAGCGATTCGGTTAAGAAACGGCGGAGTTATAAGGCCCCGTTTCCCGTTGGCGCTGCTCTGAGAGTGACGCGTTCTCCCGATTCTCTTCAAATTTGCTGCTAGGCGTTGCCCGGGCCATAGCAAGCCTGACAGCAAATTGGAATCAATTCGGTTAAGAAACGGCGGAGTTATGCGTGAAAAGGTGAAGCGGCGTATAGCGCGCGCGTTTCTGAACCGATTCGCTTCCGGTTTGGCACACCGATAGTCACCGTCCCCGGTCATCTACCTGCCAAATTCGAAGGCAATCGGCCCAGAAACACCGGAGCTACGGGCGCCGAAAGGCCGTCGGATGCGCGTTTCGCGCATTTGCCGAACCGCGCAAATGACACGGCCGCCTCGGTTGCCGTTGCCATCGCCCCGTTAGGGCTCACAGCAAATTTGAAGCGAATCGGTCGAAAAACGGCGGAGTTATAAGGCCCGTTTCGTGTTTCAGACAGACAGACAGACAGACACACAGACACACACACGGACAGTTGGCTTTTACTATATGATGGCACAGTTATAAACTTCAGACGAGTCTCTTTCAAATGATAAAACAAAACCATTCTTGTGATTTTTTCCGGTTTAGAGCAGTTAAAGTTTGGTAGGGTGACTGTCGGCCATTTTGATAAATCACAGTCTAAAGTTTAGCCTAGCTGAAGAAATTGCATCAATCTACTCATTTTAAAGCACTTTTTGGAGTATTTAGAGACCACAACAAAGATTGTCCTTTATAAAATATATATGTACTTTGTGTGCAGGGCGTTTGAGATCTACAAGGAGTGCTTGATGGATTGCACTGACGAGGCCTTTGACGACGCCGTTGATACTGCCATTGAGACTGCTGAAGACCTTTTGAAGGACGAGCATGACATTGATTGTGGTCGGTAGTTACATCATCATCATCATCATTGTCGTCGTTGTCATCGTCATCATCATCATCATCGTAGTCGGCCTCCTCCTCCCTCCTCCTCCTCCTCCTCCTCCTCATCATCATCATCATCATCATCGTAGTCGCGCCTCCTCCTCCTCCTCCCTCCTCCTCCTCCTCATCTCATCATATCATCATCATCATCCTCATCCTCCTCCTCATCATCCTCCGCCTCATCATCATCATCATCATCATCGTAGTCGGCCTCCTCCTCCTCCTCCTCCTCCTCATCCTCATCATCATCATCATCATCATCATCATCATCGTTGTAATCGTCGTCATGACCATGATGATCATGATCATGGTCATCGTCAGTGGATCAATCAGTCAATCAATAAATCAATCAATCAGTTGATGAATTTTAGACAAAGTTTTTCTTTGCGTGAATTAGTTGCGTGAATTTTTTCTTTTCTTTTTTTAAATTTGTTACAGATGACGACGATGATGATGATGATGACAGCGGTTCAAGCGTGTTGGCCTCGCAGTTTTCTCCTTCAGTTATGGCTGCGGTGGTAACCTGCACCCTCGTCCTACTTCCCGTTCTGGAGTAACTGGCGCGGGCGCACCGTTTCCTCTCGTTTATCCCCTCCCCCCACCCCCTTCCCTGGTTTTTTTTTCTCTCTTCGCTTTGATAACCCACCCCCAAAGATATATCTCTTAAGCAGAACATAACCCCTCGCTTTGTTTTCCTCTTATTTGAAATAAGGGACCAAATGGAGACAATAACTTGATATGCGAATGCGATGTTAAAGACCCACCACGTCACGTGTCAAAATCACGGTTTTCACGTGTTTTCCCTCTTATAGCTAGTAAGAAATCTTCCTCTAGCATAAGAGGGAATGTGACACGTGACGTGGGGGGTCTTTAAAGCTATGAATTGAGGCATATATTGTATATAATATGTTGCTCTCCCACTCCCCACCCTCTTCCCTGTTTTTGGAACTTTTGTTTGTTTCTTTGTTCATTTTGTTATTGCTTTGTTTATTTTTTCCGCTCGTTTCCCTTGTTCTTTATTGCTTACTTCTTTGGAATGTTTAGTTCTTTCGTCTTTTAAATTTTTTAAATTTTATTTTATGGATGGCTTGATGAAAAAAAAAGTATATGATTTGCTTATTCAATGTTCCAACTGGAAGTAACATTTTTGACTTTGACTTTGACTTTGACCCACTGCCCTCCACACCCTACCTCACTCCGCAACTTTCACCATGCCCACTACTTTTTGTGTGGCTGGCCACGTGGCGGGGTGATCAAAAACGGTCACACACGTAATGTTCTCACCCCTAGCTGGTGCATTTGTGCCATAGAGTTCTAGTGCTTCGGCTGTTGGGATGATCCCTGGAGTTTTTAAGCCAGGGTTATGACAACAACAGCAACAGCATCAACTTTGTTTAGCACATTTCTGACCCAGCACCACGAAAGGGACATTAAGTCGCTGGGCTAGTTTCTCACAACAGGCTTGCAAAGTCACAAAATCTCTTTTTTTTTTTAAAGCAAATTTGAGTTATGTGTATTTTCGTGCTCTCTAGCATCTCATCTTTCATATTTATAAAGGACAATCTTTGTTATGGTCTCTAAATACTCCAAAAAGTGCTTTAAAATGAGTAGGTTGATGCATTTTCTTCAGCTAGGCTAAACGTTAGATTGTGATTTCTCAAAATGGCCGACAGACACCCTACCAAATTTATACTCATAACTCTAAAACGCAAAACGTCATAAGAATGTTATTTAAAAAAATATCATTTGAAAGAGACTTGTCTGAAGTTTCTAACTACCATTTTCTCAGAATTGTCATTTCACACTTAATGTCCCTTTCGTGGTGCTGGGTTCACATTGAAAATTTCAAAACCAAGCCAAGCTTGATACACAAACACAACAAGATGGTCAAGACATATAATTATACTGTACTCCAATGATGATGAATGACAAAGGAGATACATTTTCGGATCATTGTGAGGTTGTTGGTTTTTTTGTGTGTTTTTGTGTGTTAGATATTTTCTTGTATCAGTATGGCAATATCCAGTGATTTATTAGTTGGCAAAATTGTCACGTTAGTGACCCCTTCATGTTTACGATCCTCAATCTCAAAAGTCTAAAAGCATTTCATATTTACAACCAATAAGAGATTATACTT
>JAGGCT020000123.1:15000-25998 GCA_017654935.2 Phymorhynchus buccinoides
TGTTGTGACCATGATAAGTTGTTGTCAATGTATAGGCCGAGTAATTTGTGTGAAGTAACTTCTTCTAGAGACTTTTCATAGATAGTTGGTGTACTTAATTGATTATTAAAGTTTTGCCTCTTTTGTCTTGTTGTGATTAACATGAATTTAGATTTTTTTGGATGTAATGCCATATGATTTTGCTCTGACCAGTCAACTAAATTATTAATGTCACTCTGCAATTCAGAACAGATTGAGTCAGCATTATAACCGTTTTTATGGATTGTGGTGTCGTCTGCAAAAAGTTCACATGGTGAAGTAAGATGAAGCGGGAGGTCATTTATATAAATGGTGAAGAGCATAGGTCCTAAGACAGAGCCTTGGGGAACTCCATAATAGACTGATTGCAATGAAGATGTAATAATATCTTTGGAGACGGTTTGTCGTCTGTCAGATAGAAAGGACGAAACGAGGGCGATAGAATCTTGGGTTAAACCGTACAATGATAGGTTTTTTTTAATAGAAGGGCATGGTCAATAACATCAAAGGCTTTAGCAAAGTCAACGAAAATAACACCGGTGAGAAGGTCATTGTTGATATTAGAATGCCACTGTTCGACTAGATTAGTGAGTACTGTTTGGCAGGAATGATTTTCTCTAAAGCCACTTTGGTTACAATGGAAAAGATCATGTGTAGTAAAGTATGTCTGAAGATTACGCTTTAAGTGCTTTTCTAGAGGTTTGGAGAGGTTAGACAAAATAGATATAGGTCGGTAGTTTGACGGGTCTTGGGGGTCACCAGATTTATATAGTGGTATCACCTTCGCGTCTTTAAATAATTGGGGATAACAGCCTTTCTCAATGCAAAGGTTATATATATAGGTAAGACAGTCCGTGATAATAGGCGCAGATAACTTTAAGATATAATTATCAATATGATCTAAGCCGCAACATTTAGAATGCTTGAGTTGAAGTAATTCTTGGTACACCTCATGTACAGCCATATACTGAAAACTGAGTTTAGGGCCTAGTTTTTTGGAGTCACAGTACTCCTTCAGTAGCAAAAGATCGTTAGAACTAGTTCGGTCAGCTACTATAGTTTTATCGGCTATGGTACAGAAATGATTGTTGAGTTCTTCTACAGAGAGATCGTTAGCCAAGGGCGCGCTATGAGTTGAAGATTTACAGGATAATTGGTTAATTGCTTTCCAGATAGATTTTGAGTCTTTTTTAGATTGAATAAGATCACCAAAATACTTTTTCTTTGCAACTCGCTTCATATTTGTTATTTTGTTTCGCTGCTTTTTAAAAGCCTCGTCCTTACCAGTTGTTTGTACTAAATTTTCACGAGTCTTTATTTCCGCATTTATATTATCGTTTAACCATGGGGGTTTACCTTCAGGCTTGACACGTTTGGTTATAAAAGGGGCATGTTTATCATATATTTGGATGAAGGTATTATACCATTTTTCAAGGGCTTTATTGGGGTCAGTGTACTGAAACACTGTGGAAAAGTCGGTCGTACATAGATCGTATAAGAAATGCTCAGGGTTAAAGGATTTGTAGCTACGAAATGATACACACCTATGAGAGCATTTAGGGATTTTGACGCCTTTTTTTGACCATGTTAAACATATAGGGAAGTGATCGCTTAATCCGAAGACAGGAACAGAAGTTTCCACAATGTGCTTTGGATTAGTGACGTATATATGATCAATGAGTGTTTGAGTCTGTAGTGTTATTCTGGTGGGATTATTAAGAAGTTGTGATAAATTGTAAGATTCATAGATATGTTTCCAGTTATCATGGGGTTTGAGTAAATCAAAGTTTAAATCACCAAGCAATATGATATCAGTATAGGATAAGGAAACATTGTCCATCATAGATGAAAAACGATTAAACCACTCCACTCGTTCATCGGGGTTTCTATATAAAAATCCCACAATAATTGGTGTGTGACCCTTTATGCGAATTTCAATCCAGATACCTTCTATGTTGTACCTATCGAAGTCATGCACTTGTCTATAGTTCACTGATTTGTGGAGACAGAGACACAGAGAGATGGAAAGAGAGATTATGAGAGTTTGCTGAGCTTGCTGAGCGAGACCTTGAACAATAGGTTACAGCGGAATTCTTTTATATAATTTTTTTTATAATAAGGCTTTAGTTTAGGTTCCTGCCACTCGCGGAGTATCTGGGACCAGTTCAGTGGAATAAGGGAGGTAACTTTTATAATAATGGGTAGTGTCACGAGCGTGAGTGTGAGTTTCCTCCCTGGTACGGCCTTTCATCCTTCTGCTACATCATTCTGCAGCTGTTGGTGCTGCAAGTTATTGTTGCTTCCACTATTACTAAAACACAATATGCAAAGACATTGAGAGAGAGAGAGAGAGAGAGAGAGAGGGAGAGAGAGAGAGGAAGAGAGAGAGAGAGGGGGGGGGGGAGGAGGGGGAGGGAGAGAGAGAGAGAGAGCGGGGAGAGAGAGAGAGAGAGAGGGAGAGAGAGACAGAGAGGGGAAAGAGAGAGAGAGAGGGGGGGGGAGAGAGAGAGAGAGAGAGAGAGAGAGAGAACTTGAAGTTGTAAAACTGTATTAAGCAAGCCTGTTCTTACAATCTGTCCTTGGGACGTAAACAAGACTAAAACAAAACAATCAGGCAACATATATGGGCCTACATAACGATTCAAGGCATCAATACACAAAGTTGGAGCAGAACGAAATAACCAAACATTTAACAACTACATGTAGATAAGTCAACAAACAGAAATTCCAGCTGATCAAAAAAAAAGAGGAAGAACCTACAAGAATTCATAAAAGCATTAGTGTTTCAACACAGACACAGAGAGAGGGAGAGAGAGAGAGAGAGAGAGAGAGAGAGAGAGAGAGAGAGAGAGAGAGAGAGAGAGAGAGAGAGAGAGAGAGAGACACTTGACACTTGACAATGTTTTAATTGCCATTGTGATAAATACAATCTTCATGGCAAGGGGACACGTGATTTAAAATTAACTAATAATCAAAGCATGTGGAAAAAAGTATAATTATAAGAATATAACAAACAAAAGGGATCATCATATTGACTGCACCCGCCAGTCATTCAATTATAATAAACAAGTTAAAGAAACTATTTATGCAAACAAGACAACAGTGCAAATTGAAATTTCCGCACACGTCACACACATAAATGCACCCACTCGTGCAGGCTCAGTCTCTGCGTGCGCATACGCCCGATCGCGCACACACACACGCGTGCGCGCGCGCGCACACACACATGTACGCACGCACGCACGCACGCACACACACACGCACGCGCGCACGCACACACACACACACGATGCACGCGTATTCAATAACATTCTCGACATAGTGAAGCAAAAGCCTATCTGTCAACAGAGACTTTTTCACTTCTCAGCCTCCATGCAAGGGCAATAAATCTTGCAAGTGAAATGATTTCTTTGTCATTGTCAGAGGACAGCAGTCTGATTATATCCCTTGGTCCTGTAATATGCCTATATCTCACAAAAACTAAACATTTATCACGAATAGTATCGTAAGCCTTACATTTAAACAAAAAGTGCTCTTCATCTTCAATAGATGCACCACACATAGGGCAAGGGAGCTGAGTGGATGTATCAGCGGAGTACCATCTTTTAGATGCGTTTAACCCTATGACTCTTCATCTAAATCTAGCAACACTGAACCAGTACAATTTGTTATCAATTAGTTTTATATATTTGTCTGTTTAAAAAATGTTCTTAAATGAAAGAAACCAACTATATTTATCAGACTCTTCAATGATGCATGCCAATCTTACTTGTATGATGCAATGATTCTATCTTTGAATTCATTTAGAAAATGTTGTTCATAGCCAACTCCCTGACACATCCAAACTACTCCGAAACCATGAGAAATCAATAATGTTTTCACCGAATACGCCCAGTTTTGTTGACCAAATTCAAGGGTTTTGGGGTGGGGGTTTTATGCCGTCCCATCTTCTGGGCCGTACAGTGGCGTTGCTCCCACGCCGCTCATTCCGATTCCCAATTCGCAGCCACACCTCCGAGACCAGCAGTTCAAGGGAAGCGAATCTATGTTAATCCGTCAGGAGGCAACCAACCGAGGAGACACTGCACTGTTCAGTAGAGCCTGTTCAGGACACCACCTACTAAGTAAGTCCCCTACTGACGACACTATTCTCTTAGTCGCGGAGCCAGCGTGAGTGAGGTCCTCCTCCGAGGGCGCCACCACGACCGTCCAACGACAGCTCCCTAGAACACACTGATCCCCATGACTTTGACCCGAACGCACCAAGGCATAGACTGGAAACCGAAACTGAGGTCACCATGAGAGCAGGGCTTGCAAAGCCACAGAATTTGAGACTTTCTTTTTTAATGATTGACTAGCCCAACGCCGAGTACCGGTACGCCTAGTAACGGTAACGCCAAGTACTGGTGACGCTGAGTACAGCAATTCGGTTAAGAAACGGCGGAGTTATAAGGCCCCGTTTCCAGTTGGCGCTGCTCTGAGAGTGACGCTCTCTCCCTAGTAACGGTAACGGTAACGGTAAAGCCAAGTACTGGTAACGCTGAGTACAGCAAATGTGAAGCGATTCGGTTACGAAAAGGCGGAGTTATAAGGCCCCGTTTCCTGTTGGCGCTACTCTGAGAGTGATGCGCTCTCCCTAGTAACGGTAACGCCTAGTAACAGTAACGCCAAGTACTGGTAACGCTGAGTACAGCAAATTTGAAGCGATTCGGTTAAGAAAAGGCGGAGTTATAAGGCCCCGTTTCCTGTTGGCGCTACTCTGAGAGTGATGCGCTCTCCCTAGTAACGGTAACGCCTAGTAACAGTAACGCCAAGTACTGGTAACGCTGAGTACAGCAAATTTGAAGCGATTCGGTTAAGAAACGGCGGAGTTATAAGGCTCCGTTTCCCGTTGGCGCTGCTCTGAGAGTGACGCGCTCTCCCGATTCTCTTCAAATTTGCTGCCAGGCTTTGCCCCGGCCACAGCAAGCCTGACAGCAAATTTGAAGCGATTCGGTTAAGAAACGGCAGAGTTATGTGTGAAAAGGTGAAGCGGCGTATATCGCGCGTGTCTAAGAATCGATTCGCTTGCGGTTTGGCACACAGATAGTCACTGTCACCGGTCATCGTCCTTCCAAATTCGAAGGCAATCCGTGCAGAAATACTGGAGATACGGGCGCCGAGAGGCTGTGGATACGCGTTTCGCGCATTTGCCAAACCGCGCAATTGACACGGCCGCCTCGGTTGCCGTTGCTATTGTACCTTTTTTAGCTTTTCTACAAGATTCTGTCCAAGTGTTATGGAGGCTCAATTTAGTAGTAAACAAAAGAATGAAATAGTGAGGCCAAGAGAGGAGATCGCGAAATTGAACAAACGATAAATACTCTATTTTCTAGGTAACTCCCCTCCACCAAAGTTGATTACGATACCAATCACCTAGCAGTGCGTGGGTCAGAACCAAAGTGAGACAAACAAAGCATCATTCTCAAAAAAGAATGTGCCAAGTTCGCCTTTATGACCCTCCACCCACACAGTACACATCAACAATGGTGGAGAGAACAACATACAAACAAATCAACATCTATACAAGGTTAGATGCCACTCTTGTATATATGTTGATTTGTTTGCCTCTCATCACCATTCGCGTAGCTCAAGCGCTACGTCGATTTGTAGCATAGATCCCGAATTGCCACGGGACAACGTTTTCATGACACCAAATGGCAAGGGGGGCCATGCCCAAGAGACCCCCCTCATCCACTCACGCAAAAGATCGAGATCGATCAAATCAATCGATAGTCCAACAGAAACAGAGGTTCCAGGAAAAAACAAACAATTTGTTTTTGTGGACAGAAATGGAGGGGGAAGGCTCAGCCTCCACTCGCATTACCACCACTCTCAGTACAGTCACTCAGGAGGTACAGGAGCAAGGTAACTCCACGGTGACCCCTGTACCTGCCACCGAGGAGAGCGTGACCACGGATACACAAGCCAACGGACTGGATTCGGCTGGGGACTCCTCGGAGCTCCCACCGGAACGTCCACAAAATCACAACACGCGCACACAAAACAAAAACAACAACAAGGGGCGCCATTCCGTCCCCAATCAGCCCCCGCCCAAATTTGCCAAACATCCAGTGATCATCGAAGATTTTGGTACCGGATCAGCCACTATTAGTGGCCTTGGTCCGGTGTCTCAAATGAAACTTTTCCAAAATACAATAGGCAACATTCTGAGCCAGAGATCCCTGGCAAACGGTCGTTGGCTGGTCGGCTGCCAGTCGGCCAGCCAGCAGGCCAAACTCGTCAAAATGACACATATAGCCGACATACCAATTCGCTGCATTATTCCTACCGCAACGACAGAGGGAGTCATTAAACCAATTCCACTCGAAGAGAACGCACATGACTTATTACCTCACATTGAAAATGCCAAACACATTCTCAGGCTCAACAACAGAGACGGGACTAGGTCCAAGGCCGTGAAAGTAGTGTTTGATAACCCAATTCTTCCCAAAACAATCAAGATATACGCATCCGAATACCTTGTTACACCTTTCGTGGCCCCCGTCAGGAGGTGTAGGAAATGCGCACGATTCGGCCACAACATTAGCCAGTGCCGCGCACAAAAACAAACATGCACCCGGTGTGCCTTGGCCGGCCATGCGGCCAAGGACTGCACGGCCTCCACGGCCAAGGACTGCACGGCCTCCACGGCCAAGGACTGCACGGCCTCCACGGCCAAGGACTGCACGGCCTCCACGGCCAAGGACTGCACGGCCTCCACGGCCAAGAACTGCACGGCCTCCACGGCCAAGGACTGCACGGCCTCCACGGCCAAGTGTATCAACTGCGGGGGCCCACACTCGGCAGCCTACAATGGCTGCCATTTGTACCAAGTTCGCCTCAGGGCGAACAAATACCGTGCCGAAACATTCATACCATACACAGAAGCCATTCGTAGGGCCAAATTGGCCCTAGAACAAGAACGTCTAAACAAACCAGAGACCCCCCCTCTCCTCAACCTGTAGTCGACCCAGCATGGGGACTTGAATCACCCAGAAAAAAATCCAAATTCATATGCTAACGTCCTTCAGAGAACAACAACACACTCAAACCCAAACTCGGGGAAAAAAGACCCAAATACCGAAATGAAACCAGAAGCTCGTACCCCCACCCCCATCACTCCCCAACCAAAAGTCAGGCTTCCAATCAAGAACTTATCCTACCGCAAACGCCTCACTAGCGCACAAAAGAAAAACATTAAACTTAAAGCATCGGAACTCAATAAGAAATCAGCTATGACAGAACAAAGAATCACAGAACTTGTAGCAACCCAAATCCAACAACAAACAGAGACACTGATGGACAACATGACAAAACACATGGACAAACTACTACAAACCTTCACGGACAAATTGACCGACACCCAACAAACAGAAACCCAACAACACTGTACCACCACAACCTCCTCCCAGCCCCCATTCAACCCCCTTTCAGAAATAGATACTATACAATCTAGTACGGAAAACAATACAGATCAATCCCAATCCGAAGCCTTCATTACAAAATTCTCATACATATTGCTAAAGCCCGCACAGTCAACAAACCGAATCTGCTTGTGGAGGGGCTGGTCTCCCTCCTCCCCTCCTCTAACCGCCAGGACCCCATCTCCTTGGGCCCAGGGTCCAACATCATGCGTCTCGCAGAACTGGCATGTGGCCTTTCTGGGGGAGAGGGACCTAGCTAAAAAAAACCCGGAGGGGCTCGGTGAGATTCAAACCCAAATAACCCCCAAAGCTACTAATAGTAATAACATAGTGAATAACCTCCCTTGTCTTGGTCAAGTTCCAAAAGTTTAATATATTGCAGTGGAATTGCCGTTCTATTAATAGAACGGCGGATCATTTGTTACATTTTTTAAGTTCTAGTAAAACATTTTTTCATATTTTGTGTTTACAATCACTTAGTGTTAAATATTCTGATTTATTCAAGGGTATCAATACCCACCAAATGTCAGTAATACTGATAACAGAGTATATACCGCCACATACATCTGTTTACTAGTGTTTCATCGCCGATTGAAAACTTGGTAAAAACTGTGTATTCCAACACAATACAACTCCGAATCGATGGCAGAAATACCAACATTTTAAACATATATTTCCCGATGGGTTATATGCAAAATAATAATAATAATTGGATGAACACTCTTTCCGGGAAGGTCTCCTGGGTTGTGGCGGGAGACTTTAACGCCCACCACCCCTCCTGGGAGGCCTTCCATAGGCCCAGTAGACCCGATCCTGGAGGTATGCATTTGTTCGAAGAAATTAATAAATCAACCCTAGTTATTTTGAACGATGGTTCATCCACGCGCTACCCCGATAGCACTAAACAGCAACCCTCAGCCATAGATTTGACTTTAATTTCCCCCGACTTACTAACTAATTATCAGTGGTACCCCCTTTCCGACAACCTTTTTTCAGATCACAAACCCATTTCAATAGAACTTAACGTAACCCCCGAACTTACTAACGATACCCAACAACAACACAACAACCCAAATACAACTTTGACAAAGCTAATTGGCCTTTATTCCAATCAATTCTTAATAAATATAATGTAGATGATGTTTTCAACCACGACCTTGAAGTACATTATCAAAATATAAGATTAAAAATTCTTAATGCCTGTGATAGTGCTATTCCATTATTACCCACAACTAATACTGACAACCCCAAAGCCAAACCATGGTGGAATGAGCAGGTCAAAAAGGCAGTGCAGGCAAAAAAAGAAGGCCAGTAACTGCTTTGACGCTCACCCCCCCCCCCCCCCCCCCCCCCCCCCCCCCCCCCCCCCCCCAAATCACATTAAAAAAATAGAAGCTGAAAAGAATTGCGATGATATCATTAATGTAGCTAAACGTGACTATTTTAATAAAGATGAAATCACTGATTACAGAGACCTTAGTAAGGCCTGGAAAAAAATGAGAAGACTGAATTCTAAAAACAAGGTATGGGAGCCGAGAGTGACAATAAATAATAAGTGTACTACGACAAATAAAGAAACAGCGAACGCCTTGGCAGAGGTGTTCGCCGATGCTAGTCAGTTCAAGTCCCTCCCGACTAAGGAGCTAATTGAACGACAAAGTACACCCAACCATAAAAAAAATCAGATAATAATGAACATTATATAAATGCCCCCCTCAAACTTGCCGAGGTTGCTGCTTCCATTACACAAATTAAGAAAACCAGTAAAGCTACAGGAGATGATCCCATCTCCTACAAAATTATAAAGCAACTCCCCCCAATTTTTTGCCAAATACTTTAGTCTTTACTCCAGGTGCTGGAGTGAGGGAACAGTGCCACAACCCTGGAAGGAAGCCCAGGTGGTAGGGATCCTGAAGCCTGGAAAACCGGCCAGGGATCCCAAAAGTTACCGCCCCATCTCCCTCACCCCTCACCTCGGAAAATTTACGAGCGAATCGTAAAAAATAGACTTGAATACTATGTGGATAAAAATAACATCATTCCCAAGTTCCAGGCAGGTTTTAGAAGACACAGAAACTGTATGGAACAAATAGTAAGACTTACCTCCCACGTCAGACGATCTCTTGCGCGTCGCAGAAAAGTCTTTGCCACATTTTGTGACATAAAAGGGACATATGACTCCGTCTGGCATGGAAGGCTTTTAGATAAACTCAGCAGCCTCGGCATCGAGGGTAACATGTTAAATTTTGTTTTATCATTTTTACAAAATAGAAGCTTAAGGGTGAGGGTGGGCCAGTCCACATCATTAAAACACTACTTGGATATGGGAGTGCCTCAGGGCAGTATTGTAGCCCCCACCCTATTTAATATAATGATACATGATATATCCAAACTAAAATTAGAAAATTGCAAGATCTCGATGTACGCGGACGATATCGCGATATGGTCCATAAATACTATTCGTGGAAAAAGGGTCACTCTTGACCCTGAACTTTCCATTCACCAAATTAATACTAATAAAATAATAAATTATTTATACAGTAATGGTTTCACACTTTCTCCACAAAAGTGTGAATTTATGGTTTTTTCAAACACAAAAGAAAATGACTATAGTATTAAGATTATAAATCAAGTTAAAACACCAGAACCCTATGTTAAATTTTTAGGTGTACTTTTGACACGTAACCTGTCTTGGAATGTACATGTAGAGCATCTGATCAATAAGGCCTCCGGTGCACTAAATTTTATTAAAATCATTTCACGCCAAAAATGGGCTCAAGACCCTAAATTTCTCACATATCTGGTTCGTACCCTGGTACGCTCTAGACTCACTTACGGCATGGAGGCATTTTACTCCCTTTCAAATACAAACCTAATTAAACTTCAAAGAATAGAATCAAAGGCTTTGAAATCTGCCTTGGGTCTTCCATTTTACGCAGTAACAGCCTTGATTTATAGGGATGTGGATTGGTTGGCCCTTAACCCACCTTCATAAAATTAAATTGTGCTAATTTTTAACAAGACTGTTCGCAACTAATCATTTTTCCTTAAATGAATTTCATGTTACTTTTTCGGACCATTGGTCCGCCCCCAAGAATAAATGTATTAATATTATTGATTATACACATGATCTGTTTGAAGAGGCGGTCTCTCTTTCGAGGACGTAGCTTCTTTTCCACAGCACAGACCCCCACAGTGGGACTGGGACCCCCCAGATTATGATACAACCCTCCACCATTTGTATAATAAAGAGAATGATATTAATCGTTTGACAGCCGCAGCCAAGGAAAAAATATATAATTTAAGACACTATTTATTGACTATTTTTACTGCTGGATCCCTAATGAAATACGGTCAGGTATGGTTGTGCATTTGCCATTCCCAGTCCCTTAACTTACAAACAATGTTTTTCAACTTATAAAACCATATCTATATTTTCCGCGAACTATGGGCCCTATTGGGGCACTGGCCTATATACATAATCTACCTAATCCACCTTTTCACTTGTAATTTT
>JAGGCT020000123.1:26498-46498 GCA_017654935.2 Phymorhynchus buccinoides
CAATGTGAAAAGGTGGGTTAGGTAAATTATTCATGTAGGCCAGTGCTTCTAATATGGCCCATAGTTCTGCGGAAAATATAGATATATTTTTTATTAAGTTGAAAACATTTTGTAATTTTAAGACTGGGAATGGCAAGATGCACACCCTACCTGCCCGTTATTCATTAGGGATCCATCAGTAAAAATAGTCAATAAATGTTTCAAGTTATATATTTTTTCTTTGGCTGCTACTGTCAAGCGATTAATATCATTCTCTTTATTGTACAAATGGTGGAGGGTTGTATCATAATCGGGGGGGTCCCAGTCCCACTGTGGGGGTCTGTGCTGTGGAAAAGAAGCTATGTCCTCGAAAGAGAGACCGGCCTCTTCAAACAGATCATGTGTATAATCAATAATATTAATAAATTTATTCTTGGGGGCGAACCAATGGTCCGAAAAAGTAACATGAAATTCATTTAAGGAAAAATTATTAGTTGCATACAGTCTTGTTAAAAATGTAGCACAATTTAATTTTATTAAGTGGGTTAAGGGCAACCAATCCACATCCCTATAAATCAAGGCTGTTAATGCATAAAATGGAAGACCCAAGGCAGATTTCAAAGCCTTTGTTTCAATTCTTTGGAGTTTAATTAGGTTTGTTTTTGAAAGGGAGTAAAAGGCCTCCATACCATAAGTAAGTCTAGAACGTACCAGGGTACGAACCAGATATGTGAGAAATTTAGGGTCTTGAGCCCATTTTTGGCGTGAAATGATATTAATAAAATTTAGTGCACCGGAGGCCTTATTGATCAGATGCTCTACATGTACATTCCAAGACAGGTTACGTGTCAAAAGTACACCTAAAAATTTAACATAGGGTGCTGGTGTTTTAACTTGATTTATAATCTTAATACTATAGTCATTTTCTTTTGTGTTTGAAAAAACCATAAATTCACACTTTTGTGGAGAAAGTGTGAAACCATTACTGTATAAATAATTTATTATTTTATTAGTATTAATTTGGTGAATGGAAAGTTCAGGGTCAAGAGTGACCCTTTTTCCACGAATAGTATTTATGGACCATATCGCGATATTGTCCGCGTACATCGAGATCTTGCAATTTTATAATTTTAGTTTGGATATATCATGTATCATTATATTAAATAGGGTGGGGGCTACAATACTGCCCTGAGGCACTCCCATATCCAAGTAGTGTTTTAATGATGTGGACTGGCCCACCCTCACCCTTAAGCTTCTATTTTGTAAAAATGATAAAACAAAATTAAACATGTTACCCTCGATGCCGAGGCTGCTGAGTTTATCTAAAAGCCTTCCATGCCAGACGGAGTCATATGCCCCTTTTATGTCAAAGAAGGTGGCAAAGACTTTTCTGCGACGCGCAAGAGATCGTCTGACGTGGGAGGTAAGTCTTACTATTTGTTCCATACAGTTTCTGTGTCTTCTAAAACCTGCCTGGAACTTGGGAATGATGTTATTTTTATCCACATAGTATTCAAGTCTATTTTTTACGATTCGCTCGTAAATTTTTCCGAGGTGAGGGGTGAGGGAAATAGGGCGGTAACTTTTGGGATCCCTGGCCGGTTTTCCAGGCTTCAGGATCCCTACCACCTGGGCTTCCTTCCAGGATTGTGGCACTGTTCCCTCACTCCAGCACCTGGAGTAAAAACAGTAAAGTATTTGGCCAAAAATTGGGGGGAGTTGCTTTATAATTTTGTAGGAGATGGGATCATCTCCTGTAGCTTTACTGGTTTTCTTAATTTGTGTAATGGAAGCAGCAACCTCGGCAAGTTTGAGGGGGGCATTTACATAATGTTCATTATTATCTGATTTTTTATAATTAGGTGTACTTTGTCGTTCAATTCGCTCCTTAGTCGGGAGGGACTTGAACTGACTAGCATTGGCGAACACCTCCGCCAAGGCGTTCGCTGTTTCTTTATTTGTCGTAGTACACTTATTATTTATTGTCACTCTCGGCTCCCATACCTTGTTTTTAGAATTCAGTCTTCTCATTTTTTTCCAGGCCTTACTAAGGTCTCTGTAATCAGTGATTTCATCTTTATTAAAATAGTCACGTTTAGCTACATTAATGATATCATCGCAATTCTTTTCAGCTTCTATTTTTTTAATGTGATTGGGGGGGGGGGGGGGGGATGAGCGTCAAAGCAGTTACTGGCCTTCTTTTTTGCCTGCACTGCCTTTTTGACCTGCTCATTCCACCATGGTTTGGCTTTGCGGTTGTCAGTATTAGTTGTGGGTAATAATGGAATAGCACTATCACAGGCATTAAGAATTGTTAATCTTATATTTTGATAATGTACTTCAAGGTCGTGGTTGAAAACATCATCTACATTATATTTATTAAGAATTGATTGGAATAAAGGCCAATTAGCTTTGTCAAAGTTGTATTTGGGTTGTTGTTGTTGTTGTTGTTGTTGGGTGTCTTTAGTAAGTTCAGGGGTTACGTTAAGTTCTATTGAGATAGGTTTGTGATCTGAAAAAAGGTTGTCGGAAAGGGGGTACCACTGATAATTAGTTAGTAAGTCGAGGGAAATTAAAGTCAAATCTATGGCTGAGGGTTGCTGTTTAGTGCTATCGGGGTAGCGCGTGGATGAACCATCGTTCAAAATAACTAGGGTTGATTTATTAATTTCTTCGAACAAATGCATACCTCCAGGATCGGGTCTACTGGGCCTATGGAAGGCCTCCCAGGAGGGGTGGTGGGCGTTAAAGTCTCCCGCCACAACCCAGGAGACCTTCCCGGAAAGAGTGTTCATCCAATTATTATTATTATTTTGCATATAACCCATCGGGAAATATATGTTTAAAATGTTGGTATTTCTGCCATCGATTCGGAGTTGTATTGTGTTGGAATACACAGTTTTTACCAAGTTTTCAATCGGCGATGAAACACTAGTAAACAGATGTATGTGGCGGTATATACTCTGTTATCAGTATTACTGACATTTGGTGGGTATTGATACCCTTGAATAAATCAGAATATTTAACACTAAGTGATTGTAAACACAAAATATGAAAAAATGTTTTACTAGAACTTAAAAAATGTAACAAATGATCCGCCGTTCTATTAATAGAACGGCAATTCCACTGCAATATATTAAACTTTTGGAACTTGACCAAGACAAGGGAGGTTATTCACTATGTTATTACTATTAGTAGCTTTGGGGGTTATTTGGGTTTGAATCTCACCGAGCCCCTCCGGTTTTTTTTAGCTAGGTCCCTCTCCCCCAGAAAGGCCACATGCCAGTTCTGCGAGACGCATGATGTTGGACCCTGGGCCCAAGGAGATGGGGTCCTGGCGGTTAGAGGAGGGGAGGAGGGAGACCAGCCCCTCCACAAGCAGATTCGGTTTGTTGACTGTGCGGGCTTTAGCAATATGTATGAGAATTTTGTAATGAAGGCTTCGGATTGGGATTGATCTGTATTGTTTTCCGTACTAGATTGTATAGTATCTATTTCTGAAAGGGGGTTGAATGGGGGCTGGGAGGAGGTTGTGGTGGTACAGTGTTGTTGGGTTTCTGTTTGTTGGGTGTCGGTCAATTTGTCCGTGAAGGTTTGTAGTAGTTTGTCCATGTGTTTTGTCATGTTGTCCATCAGTGTCTCTGTTTGTTGTTGGATTTGGGTTGCTACAAGTTCTGTGATTTTTTGTTCTGTCATAGCTGATTTCTTATTGAGTTCCGATGCTTTAAGTTTAATGTTTTTCTTTTGTGCGCTAGTGAGGCGTTTGCGGTAGGATAAGTTCTTGATTGGAAGCCTGACTTTTGGTTGGGGAGTGATGGGGGTGGGGGTACGAGCTTCTGGTTTCATTTCGGTATTTGGGTCTTTTTTCCCCGAGTTTGGGTTTGAGTGTGTTGTTGTTCTCTGAAGGACGTTAGCATATGAATTTGGATTTTTTTCTGGGTGATTCAAGTCCCCATGCTGGGTCGACTACAGGTTGAGGAGAGGGGGGGTCTCTGGTTTGTTTAGACGTTCTTGATCTAGGGCCAATTTGGCCCTACGAATGGCTTCTGTGTATGGTATGAATGTTTCGGCACGGTATTTGTTCGCCCTGAGGCGAACTTGGTACAAATGGCAGCCATTGTAGGCTGCCGAGTGTGGGCCCCCGCAGTTGATACACTTGGCCGTGGAGGCCGTGCAGTCCTTGGCCGTGGAGGCCGTGCAGTTCTTGGCCGTGGAGGCCGTGCAGTCCTTGGCCGTGGAGGCCGTGCAGTCCTTGGCCGTGGAGGCCGTGCAGTCCTTGGCCGTGGAGGCCGTGCAGTCCTTGGCCGTGGAGGCCGTGCAGTCCTTGGCCGCATGGCCGGCCAAGGCACACTGGGTGCATGCTTGTTTTTGTGCGCGGCACTGGCTAATGTTGTGGCCGAATCGTGCGCATTTCCTACACCTCCTGACGGGGGCCACGAAAGGTGTAACAAGGTATTCGGATGCGTATATCTTGATTGTTTTGGGAAGAATTGGGTTATCAAACACTACTTTCACGGCCTTGGACCTAGTCCCGTCTCTGTTGTTGAGCCTGAGAATGTGTTTGGCATTTTCAATGTGAGGTAATAAGTCATGTGCGTTCTCTTCGAGTGGAATTGGTTTAATGACTCCCTCTGTCGTTGCGGTAGGAATAATGCAGCGAATTGGTATGTCGGCTATATGTGTCATTTTGACGAGTTTGGCCTGCTGGCTGGCCGACTGGCAGCCGACCAGCCAACGACCGTTTGCCAGGGATCTCTGGCTCAGAATGTTGCCTATTGTATTTTGGAAAAGTTTCATTTGAGACACCGGACCAAGGCCACTAATAGTGGCTGATCCGGTACCAAAATCTTCGATGATCACTGGATGTTTGGCAAATTTGGGCGGGGGCTGATTGGGGACGGAATGGCGCCCCTTGTTGTTGTTTTTGTTTTGTGTGCGCGTGTTGTGATTTTGTGGACGTTCCGGTGGGAGCTCCGAGGAGTCCCCAGCCGAATCCAGTCCGTTGGCTTGTGTATCCGTGGTCACGCTCTCCTCGGTGGCAGGTACAGGGGTCACCGTGGAGTTACCTTGCTCCTGTACCTCCTGAGTGACTGTACTGAGAGTGGTGGTAATGCGAGTGGAGGCTGAGCCTTCCCCCTCCATTTCTGTCCACAAAAACAAATTGTTTGTTTTTTCCTGGAACCTCTGTTTCTGTTGGACTATCGATTGATTTGATCGATCTCGATCTTTTGCGTGAGTGGATGAGGGGGGTCTCTTGGGCATGGCCCCCCTTGCCATTTGGTGTCATGAAAACGTTGTCCCGTGGCAATTCGGGATCTATGCTACAAATCGACGTAGCGCTTGAGCTACGCGAATGGTGATGAGAGGCAAACAAATCAACATATATACAAGAGTGGCATCTAACCTTGTATAGATGTTGATTTGTTTGTATGTTGTTCCTCTCCACCATTGTTGATGTGTACTGTGTGGGTGGAGGGTCATAAAGGCGAACTTGGCACATTCTTTTTGAGAATGATGCTTTGTTTGTCTCACTTTGGTTCTGACCCACGCACTGCTAGGTGATTGGTATCGTAATCAACTTTGGTGGAGGGGAGTTAATTAGAAAGAGAGTATTTCACCCCTTTGTTCAATTTCGCTATCTCCTCTCTTGGCCTCACTATTTCATTCTTTTGTTTACTACTAAATTGAGCCTCCATAACACTTGGACAGAATCTTGTAGAAAAGCTAAAAAAGGTACAATAGCAACGGCAACCGAGGCGGCCGTGTCAATTGCGCGGTTTGGCAAATGCGCGAAACGCGTATCCACAGCCTCTCGGCGCCCGTATCTCCAGTATTTCTGCACGGATTGCCTTCGAATTTGGAAGGACGATGACCGGTGACAGTGACTATCTGTGTGCCAAACCGCAAGCGAATCGATTCTTAGACACGCGCGATATACGCCGCTTCACCTTTTCACACATAACTCTGCCGTTTCTTAACCGAATCGCTTCAAATTTGCTGTCAAGCTTGCTGTGGCCGGGTAAAGCCTGGCAGCAAATTTGAAGAGAATCGGGAGAGCGCGTCACTCTCAGAGCAGCGCCAACGGGAAACGGAGCCTTATAACTCCGCCGTTTCTTAACCGAATCGCTTCAAATTTGCTGTACTCAGCGTTACCAGTACTTGGCGTTACTGTTACTAGGCGTTACCGTTACTAGGGAGAGCGCATCACTCTCAGAGCAGCGCCAACGGGAAACGGGGCCTTATAACTCCGCCTTTTCGTAACCGAATCGCTTCACATTTGCTGTACTCAGCGTTACCAGTACTTGGCGTTACTGTTACTAGGCGTTACCGTTACTAGGGAGAGCGCATCACTCTCAGAGTAGCGCCAACAGGAAACGGGGCCTTATAACTCCGCCTTTTCGTAACCGAATCGCTTCACATTTGCTGTACTCAGCGTTACCAGTACTTGGCTTTACCGTTACTAGGCGTTACCGTTACTAGGGAGAGAGCGTCACTCTCAGAGCAGCGCCAACGGGAAACGGGGCCTTATAACTCCGCCGTTTCTTAACCGAATTGCTGTACTCAGCGTCACCAGTACTTGGCGTTACCGTTACTAGGCGTACCGGTACTCGGCGTTGGGCTAGTCAATCATTAAAAAAGAAAGTCTCAAATTCTGTGGCTTTGCAAGCCCTGCTCTCATGGTGACCTCAGTTTCGGTTTCCAGTCTATGCCTTGGTGCGTTCGGGTCAAAGTCATGGGGATCAGTGTGTTCTGGGGAGCTGTCGTTGGACGGTCGTGGTGGCGCCCTCGGAGGAGGACCTCACTCACGCTGGCTCCGCGACTAAGACAATATTGTCGTCAGTAGGGGGCTTAGTAGTAGGTGGTGTCCTGAACAGGCTCTACTGAACAGTGCAGTGTCTCCTCGGTTGGTTGCCTCCTGACGGCCTAACATAGATTCGCTTCCCTTGAACTGCTGGTCTCGGAGGTGTGGCTGCGAATTGGGAATCGGAATGAGCGGCGTGGGAGCAACGCCACTGTACGGCCCAGAAGATGGGACGGCATAAAACCCCCACCCCAAAACCCTTGAATTTGGTCAACAAAACTGGGCGTATTCGGTGAAAACATTATTGATTTCTCATGGTTTCGGAGTAGTTTGGATGTGTCAGGGAGTTGGCTATGAACAACATTTTCTAAATGAATTCAAAGATAGAATCATTGCATCATACAAGTAAGATTGGCATGCATCATTGGAAGAGTCTGATAAATATCGTTGGTTTTTTTCATTTAAGAACATTTTTTAAACAGAAAAATATATAAAACTAATTGATAACAAATTGTACAGGTTCAGTCTTGCTAGATTTAGATTGAAGAGTTATAGGGTTAAACGCATCTAAAAGATGGTACTCCGCTGATACATCCACTCAGCTCCCTTGCCCTATGTGTGGTGCATCTATTGAAGATGAAGAGCACTTTTTGTTTAAATGTAAGGCTTACGATACTATTCGTGATAAATGTTTAGTTTTTGTGAGATATAGGCATATTACAGGACCAAGGGATATAATCAGACTGCTGTCCTCTGACAATGACAAAGAAATCATTTCACTTGCAAGATTTATTGCCCTTGCATGGAGGCTGAGAAGTGAAAAAGTCTCTGTTGACAGATAGGCTTTTGCTTCACTATGTCGAGAATGTTATTGAATACGCGTGCATCGTGTGTGTGTGTGTGTGCGTGCGCGCGTGCGTGTGTGTGTGCGTGCGTGCGTGCGTGCGTGCGTACATGTGTGTGTGCGCGCGCGCACGCGTGTGTGTGTGCGCGATCGGGCGTATGCGCACGCAGAGACTGAGCCTGCACGAGTGGGTGCATTTATGTGTGTGACGTGTGCGGAAATTTCAATTTGCACTGTTGTCTTGTTTGCATAAATAGTTTCTTTAACTTGTTTATTATAATTGAATGACTGGCGGGTGCAGTCAATATGATGATCCCTTTTGTTTGTTATATTCTTATAATTATACTTTTTTCCACATGCTTTGATTATTAGTTAATTTTAAATCACGTGTCCCCTTGCCATGAAGATTGTATTTATCACAATGGCAATTAAAACATTGTCAAGTGTCAAGTGTCTCTCTCTCTCTCTCTCTCTCTCTCTCTCTCTCTCTCTCTCTCTCTCTCTCTCTCTCTCTCTCTCTCTCTCCCTCTCTCTGTGTCTGTGTTGAAACACTAATGCTTTTATGAATTCTTGTAGGTTCTTCCTCTTTTTTTTTGATCAGCTGGAATTTCTGTTTGTTGACTTATCTACATGTAGTTGTTAAATGTTTGGTTATTTCGTTCTGCTCCAACTTTGTGTATTGATGCCTTGAATCGTTATGTAGGCCCATATATGTTGCCTGATTGTTTTGTTTTAGTCTTGTTTACGTCCCAAGGACAGATTGTAAGAACAGGCTTGCTTAATACAGTTTTACAACTTCAAGTTCTCTCTCTCTCTCTCTCTCTCTCTCTCCTCCCTCCCCCCTCTCTCTCTCTCTCCCCTCTCTGTCTCTCTCTCCCTCTCTCTCTCTCTCTCCCCGCTCTCTCTCTCTCTCTCCATTCCCTCCCCTCTCTCTCCCCCCCCCCCCTCTCTCTCTCTCCTCTCCTCTCTCTCTCTCCCCTCTCTCTCTCTCTCTCTCTCTCTCTCAATGTCTTTGCATATTGTGTTTTAGTAATAGTGGAAGCAACAATAACTTGCAGCACCAACAGCTGCAGAATGATGTAGCAGAAGGATGAAAGGCCGTACCAGGGAGGAAACTCACACTCACGCTCGTGACACTACCCATTATTATAAAAGTTACCTCCCTTATTCCACTGAACTGGTCCCAGATACTCCGCGAGTGGCAGGAACCTAAACTAAAGCCTTATTATAAAAAAAATTATATAAAAGAATTCCGCTGTAACCTATTGTTCAAGGTCTCGCTCAGCAAGCTCAGCAAACTCTCATAATCTCTCTTTCCATCTCTCTGTGTCTCTGTCTCCACAAATCAGTGAACTATAGACAAGTGCATGACTTCGATAGGTACAACATAGAAGGTATCTGGATTGAAATTCGCATAAAGGGTCACACACCAATTATTGTGGGATTTTTATATAGAAACCCCGATGAACGAGTGGAGTGGTTTAATCGTTTTTCATCTATGATGGACAATGTTTCCTTATCCTATACTGATATCATATTGCTTGGTGATTTAAACTTTGATTTACTCAAACCCCATGATAACTGGAAACATATCTATGAATCTTACAATTTATCACAACTTCTTAATAATCCCACCAGAATAACACTACAGACTCAAACACTCATTGATCATATATACGTCACTAATCCAAAGCACATTGTGGAAACTTCTGTTCCTGTCTTCGGATTAAGCGATCACTTCCCTATATGTTTAACATGGTCAAAAAAAGGCGTCAAAATCCCTAAATGCTCTCATAGGTGTGTATCATTTCGTAGCTACAAATCCTTTAACCCTGAGCATTTCTTATACGATTTATGTACGACCGACTTTTCCATTGTGTTTCAGTACACTGACCCCAATAAAGCCCTTGAAAAATGGTATAATACCTTCATCCAAATATATGATAAACATGCCCCTTTTATAACCAAACGTGTCAAGCCTGAAGGTAAACCCCCATGGTTAAACGATAATATAAATGCGGAAATAAAGACTCGTGAAAATTTAGTACAAACAACTGGTAAGGACGAGGCTTTTAAAAAGCAGCGAAACAAAATAACAAATATGAAGCGAGTTGCAAAAAAAAAAGTATTTTGGTGATCTTATTCAATCTAAAAAAGACTCAAAATCTATCTGGAAAGCAATTAACCAATTATCCTGTAAATCTTCAACACATAGCGCGCCCTTGGCAAACGATCTCTCTGTAGAAGAACTCAACAATCATTTCTGTACCATAGCTGATAAAACTATAGTAGCTGACCGAACTAGTTCTAACGATCTTTTGCTACTGAAGGAGTACTGTGACTCCAAAAAACTAGGTCCTAAACTCAGTTTTCAGTATATGGCTGTACATGAGGTGTACCAAGAATTACTTCAACTCAAGCATTCTAAATGTTGCGGCTTAGATCATATTGATAATTATATCTTAAAGTTATCTGCGCCTATTATCACGGACTGTCTTACCTATATATATAACCTTTGCATTGAGAAATGCTGTTATCCCCAATTATTTAAAGATGCGAAGGTGATACCACTATATAAATCTGGTGACCCCCAAGACCCGTCTAACTACCGACCTATATCTATTTTGTCTAACCTCTCCAAACCTCTAGAAAAGCACTTAAAGCGTAATCTTCAGACATACTTTACTACACATGATCTTTTCCATTGTAACCAAAGTGGCTTTAGAGAAAATCATTCCTGCCAAACAGTACTCACTAATCTAGTCGAACAGTGGCATTCTAATATTAACAATGACCTTCTCACCGGTGTTATTTTCGTTGACTTTGCTAAAGCCTTTGATGTTATTGACCATGCCCTTCTATTAAAAAAACTATCATTGTATGGTTTAACCCAAGATTCTATCGCCCTCGTTTCGTCCTTTCTATCTGACAGACGACAAACCGTCTCCAAAGATATTATTACATCTTCATTGCAATCAGTCTATTATGGAGTTCCCCAAGGCTCTGTCTTAGGACCTATACTCTTCACCATTTATATAAATGACCTCCCGCTTCATCTTACTTCACCATGTGAACTTTTTGCAGACGACACCACAATCCATAAAAAACGGTTATAATGCTGACTCAATCTGTTCTGAATTGCAGAGTGACATTAATAATTTAGTTGACTGGTCAGAGCAAAATCATATGGCACTACATCCAAAAAAATCTAAATTCATGTTAATCACAACAAGACAAAAGAGGCAAAACTTTAAAAATCAATTAAGTACACCAACTATCTATGAAAAGTCTCTAGAAGAAGTTACTTCACACAAATTACTCGGCCTATACATTGACAACAACTTATCATGGTCACAACACATGCAAATACTGGCCAAGAAAATATCAAAAAAAGTATTCCAGCTTAATAGAATAAAGCACTTTTTGGATCAACATACCCGTAAACTTTTTTTCCATGCCTATATTCAGCCTGACATTGATTATGCATCAACATGTTGGGATTCAGCTAGTAAAAACACACTCAAACACGTTGAAAGATTATATAAACGTTCTCTTAAACTCATACTCCTTAAATCGTTCTCCCTTGAAACCATTGACTATAAGGAACTCAATATTCTACCATTTGATTTGAAATGTCGACTAAACAAAGGTACCCTTATGTACAAGATCATAAATAAGTTAGTACCAAAATATCTTATTACTAAATTTAAAGTCCATGCAATTCGAAGCAAAACCAAATTAATAATGCCCCGCCCCAGAACAGATCTATATAAAGCATCCCTTACATACTCAGGTGGTAAACTGTGGAACGACATCCATGATAATTTCAAAAATAAAACTAGCGTATCTTCCTTTCGCAAATCTTATCACAAGTACATAATGGACAATTTTGTCCACCAGTTATGTTAATGAGTTTTACTACAAATATCAACTTATGCCAAGATTCTTGTAAATTTTGTATGTCTCTCTGTATATCTGTTTAATGTTCCAATTTGATTCTCTGACATTTATTTCATGTGCCAATTTTTTGTTTCATTTTCTTGACTTGATTGTTTTTATGTCAATTTTTCTTTGCCTGATGCATGGTGTGAGTGTGTGAGTGAGAGGGCCAGGTGCAAAGAAGCTATTGTAGCTTATCCTTTTTTTACCCTCAATAAAACATTCGTATTCGTATTCGTATTCTGTATCTGTGTCTGTCTGCCGGTCTCCTGTCTCTCTCTCTCTCTCTCTCTCACGTCTCTCTCTCTCTCTCTCTCTCTCTCTCCACTCACTCTCGCTCTGTCTCTCTGTCTCTCTCTCTCTCTCTCGTCTCTCTCTCTCTCTCTCTCTCTCTCTCTCTCTCTCTCACTCACTCTCTCTCTTGTCTGTCTCTCTCTCTCTCTCTCTCTCTCTCTCTCTCTCTCTCTGTCTCTCTCTCTCTCTCTCTCTCTCTCTCTCACTCTCTCTCTCTCTCTCCCCCCTCTCTGTGTGTGTGATTTTGGTTTTTTTTAAAAGGGTAGCATTTCATGGCATCACTTTCAGTAAGACCAGTAATGTTGTAATTTAGTTTTCTTTTCCTTTTTCTTATTTTTTGTTTAAATAAAAGAAAAAAACATCTATTACGATTTGTGGTCATAACTATTGTCTCAAGCTTTTTTTTTCTTGTTTTGTTGTTGTTTTTGTTTTCGTTTGGTTTTTTACCGAAAGTAAAGACCATTGTGCGGGTCCGTTTTCAAGGCAATCGCTCTCATGCATTTAGCAAAATGTTGTTTGTATATTAACTTTGTTGCTAAACTGCAAAACGTGTGTGTGTGTGTGTGTGTGTGTGTGTGTGTGTGTGTGCGTGCGTGTGCGCGTGTGTGCGTGCGTGCGTGTATGTGTGTGTGTGTGTGTGTGTGTGTGTGTATTAACTTTGTTGCTAAACTGCAAAACGTGTGTGTGTGTGTGTGTGTCTGTATGTGTGTGTGTGTGTGTGTGTGTGTGTGTGTGTGTGTGTGTGTGTTGTGTTGTGTCCGGTGTGTGTGTGTGTGTGTGTGTGTATGTGTGCGTGTGTGTGTGAGAGAGAGTGTCTGTGTGTGTGTTGTGTGTGTGTGTGTGTGTGTGTGTGGGTGTGTGTGTGTGTGTCTGTCTGTCTCTGTGGGTGTGTGTGTGTGTGTGTGTGTGTGTGTGTGTGAGTGTGTGTGTGTGTGTGAGTGTCTGTGTGTGTGAGTGTGTGTGTGTGTGCGTGTCTGTGTGTGTGAGTGTGTGTGTGTGTGTGTGTCTGTCTGTGTGTGTGTGTGTGTGTGTGTGTGCGGCGGGGTGTGTGTGGGGGGGGGGGGGAGAGGGGTGTCTGTCTGTCTGTGTGTGTGTGTGTGTGTGTGTGTGTGTGTGTGTGTGTGTCTGTGTGTAAGCCCCTATCCCCACCCATTCATTGTATATAGGCTTAAAAGCATGTACGCAATACATGATTAATTAACTCTCTCTCTCTCTCTCTCTCTCTCTCTCTCTCTCTCTCTCTCTCTCCCCACCCCCCAGTCCCGCCTCGGCGGGTTGCGCTCTCCCCCCCCCTATAAAAGCTTTCTGCCTGCCTGCCTGCCTCTATCTTTTGAATCAATTTGTATCGTTAAAAATGTCGGGACTTTCCTGGAGTTGAACTGCCTCCGGGCATTGCCTCCAGGATCGTTCCCACCATCTTTATATCTACTAATGTCCCATATGTGTCTGTTTCAGACCGGAGGACGTTAAACGGATTTTCATTCGCCTGCCTCTATGTCCCATATGATCTTTCGAGATCAGCAGGACGTAAAACATATATTATTCATCATGCCTGCCTGCCCGCCTGTCTGTCAGTATAATATATATATGTCCCTCCCCCATTGGGAGAAAAAGTAAATCAGCACAATTTATATGTATAATACACGCACACACACACACACACAAGAATAATTCGTATGTGTTTGTGCGTGATTATTTGTGTGTATACGTGTCGCTCAAGAAGAATGATAATACCTTCTTGCCATGTAACTCTCGAACTGTCTCTTCTTGTTCCTTCCCTGTATTCCTCCAATATCTTTTATTGCCGGTTGAGAGGCCTATGACCCTGTGATAGCTTGGGCCAGTAACACAGTGAGAGATATCTATTATAATAACCGACTTTCTATGGTAAGGGAAAATCATGCTACAGCTTAGTCTCTCGCGGAACACGATAACTCACAAACTAGGGAAGCATTTACACTGTCTGTTTTAGTGCTGCTGCTAACAGGATTTGTTGGCCCTTTTTTTTTTTTTTTTTTTTTTTTTTTGGGGGGGCTTCGAATATCAACGCCAGCTCTCCTAAAAAAACAACTCATTTTGGCCAAAAGAATGGGGGTGTATCCTGGGCAAGATGTCTCCACTATGAACAAATTCTAGCCCAACCCTCCAGTACAGCAGCTGCCTCCGGGGCTCTGCTGTCTGTATCTGCTCCGCTATTTGCCAAGGTCTGTGTACACGTTAACGTTATTCACAAAATATCACTGTTACCCTGTAGACAGCACAGTGAGTTGTAAGTCATATATTATTACAAGTGGTCTAACACTGTTTTGCCATGGGGAAACAGAGATATTTGGTGAATAATTGTTGAAGTGCACAGAGACCTTAAGCACTAATAGTCCAACACAACAGACACGACATTCTTTTTTTGCCCAGGTTGTATTCCCACACAGCGGCGGGCTGTTCCAGAGAGCCATCATGCAGAGCGGGACAGTTCTGTGCCCCACGGCCCTCCAGTGGAAGCCTCTTCAGACAGCTGTGCGGCTGGCCAAGGCTGTTGGCTGTCCCTCCGACAGCCGTCACGAGCTTGTCCGATGCCTCAGACAGCGGCCCGTACGTAAACGTTGGTTTCTAATTGGTAACAGTATGGCTCTGTGTGTGTGTGTGTGTGTGTGTGTGTGTGTGTGTGTGTGTGTGTGTGTGTGTGTGCGTGCGCGTGCGCGTGCGTGTGCGTGCGTGCGTGCGTGTGCGTGCGTGCGCGTGCGTGCGTGCGCGCGTGTGTGTGTGTGTGTGTGTGTGTGCGTGCGTGCGTGCGCGCGCATGCGTGCGCGCGCGTGCGTATGAGAGCTAGAGTATGTGCATGTGAGAGAGAGACGCAGAGAGAGAGAGAGAAGAGAGAGAGAGACAGACAGACAGACAGAGAGAGACAGAGAGAGAGAGGTTTGGACAGAGAGAGAGAGATATATCTTACACAACTGAAGGGTATCGGTCCGTTCAACCAGGAAACTCACCCACAATCCGCCTCTGAGTCCTGAGATACATTAATGAAATAGCTAGGTGCCACGTTCGGTTTGGTCCGGTAGTTTAATTTAACGTATTTTCACCAATAGTGATATTAGACCAAAGAAACAGCAAAAAACGTATTAATAATTAACAAAGCTAATGCATAAGAATTAAGATACAACAATTTCTAGTAGCAAGGCGTGAACAAATCATAACAATTTGGCAATTTCAGAATTTGCTATAACAGTAACAATATCAAAGACGAAAGGGCTGGATAATATTTGACTGTCATTCTCATAATTCACTAAGTCAATAGATTGTTTTTCTATAAAGTGATGTTAAAATTGAGCATTCTTTCAACAAATGATGTACTGATATAGGATTACCAGAATTACAGGATACATTATAAGAGTATTTAGTGTCCCATGCTTTTAACTTTACAATAATCTTGGATATATAACGAGGGGAGTTCAGTAAATGCAATAACTTTTATCCACTATTTCTATCGTGAACAGACTTTTCCAAAATCAAGCAAATTCAGCCGAAGACATATTTAGGATATGATTAAAATCGGTATCAGAATGATGTTTAGCTCCACGCTTAGCAAGACTATCTGCTGTTTCATTCCATTTCAACCCACAATGAGAAGGAACCCAACAAACATCTACATTTACTCCCTTCATCTTCATAAAATGTATATGATGATGTATATCAAAAAGCAGATCTCTTCGTCCTTTACTATCCCAATGCTGCAAAGATTGTAGTACATATTTGGAATCAACACAAATAAGAATGTTGTAAAAGCATATGGGGATATCACAAATACAAGCTAAAGCCATCAATATTGCATATAATTCTGCAGTTAATATAGAAAACCCTTTACCAATATGGAAATACTTTTGTATTATAAGGCTAGGAATAACAAAACCAGAACCACATCCAATATTATCCATAACTGAACCATCAGTATACATTTTAAGATGATTACTATAGCAAGTGTCAAGATGTTCCTTAACTTCATTCACTAAAACATTTACGTTTTCAGATTTCTTAACATTTGTGTATTTATAATCAAAATGTCCGCTCATGTGCTCCCAAGGAGGCATCTTAGGTATCATGGGATTTTCAGGGACTGACATTAGATCAATATTACAATCCGACATACGTTTAGAAGTATAATCTCTTATTGGTTGTAAATATGAAATGCTTTTAGACTTTTGAGATTGAGGATCGTAAACATGAAGGGGTCACTAACGTGACAATTTTGCCAACTAATAAATCACTGGATATTGCCATACTGATACAAGAAAATATCTAACACACAAAAACACACAAAAAAACCAACAACCTCACAATGATCCGAAAATGTATCTCCTTTGTCATTCATCATCATTGGAGTACAGTATAATTATATGTCTTGACCATCTTGTTGTGTTTGTGTATCAAGCTTGGCTTGGTTTTGAAATTTTCAAATGGAACCCAGCACCACGAAAGGGACATTAAGTGTCAAAATGACAATTCTGAGAAAATGGTAGTTAGAAACTTCAGACAAGTCTCTTTCAAATGATATTTTTTTAAATAACATTCTTATGACGTTTTGCGTTTTAGAGTTATGAGTATAAATTTGGTAGGGTGTCTGTCGGCCATTTTGAGAAATCACAATCTAACGTTTAGCCTAGCTGAAGAAAATGCATCAACCTACTCATTTTAAAGCACTTTTTGGAGTATTTAGAGACCATTAACAAAGATTGTCCTTTATAAAATATGAAAGATGAGATGCTAGAGAGCACGAAAATACACATCACTCAAATTTGCTTTAAAAAAAAGAAAGATATTTTGACTTTGCAAGCCTGTTGTGAGAAACTAGCCCAGCGACTTAATGTCCCTTTCGTGGTGCTGGGTCAGAAATGTGCTAAACAAAGTTGATGCTGTTGCTGTTGTTGTCATAACCCTGGCTTAAAAACTCCAGGGATCATCCCAACAGCCGAAGCACTAGAACACTATGGTACAAATGCACCAGCTAGGGGTGAGAACATTACGTGTGTGACCGTTTTTGATCACCCCGCCACGTGGCCAGCCACACAAAAAGTAGTGGGCATGGTGAAAGTTGCGGAGTGAGGTAGGGTGTGGAGGGCAGTGGGTCAAAGTCAAAGTCAAAGTCAAAATGTTACTTCCAGTTGGAACATTGAATAAGCAAATCATATACTTTTTTTCATCAAGCCATCCATAAAATAAAATTTAAAAAATTTAAAAGACGAAAGAACTAAACATTCCAAAGAAGTAAGCAATAAAGAACAAGGGAAACGAGCGGAAAAAATAAACAAAGCAATAACAAAATGAACAAAGAAACAAACAAAAGTTCCAAAAACAGGGAAGAGGGTGGGGAGTGGGAGAGCAACATATTATATACAATATATGCCTCAATTCATAGCTTTAAAGACACCCCACGTCACGTGTCACATTCCCTCTTATGCTAGAGGAAGATTTCTTACTAGCTATAAGAGGGAAAACACGTGAAAACCGTGATTTTGACACGTGACGTGGTGGGTCTTTAACATCGCATTCGCATATCAAGTTATTGTCTCCATTTGGTCCCTTATTTCAAATAAGAGGAAAACAAAGCGAGGGGTTATGTTCTGCTTAAGAGATATATCTTTGGGGGTGGGTTATCAAAGCGAAGAGAGAAAAAAAAACCAGGGAAGGGGGTGGGGGGAGGGGATAAACGAGAGGAAACGGTGCGCCCGCGCCAGTTACTCCAGAACGGGAAGTAGGACGAGGGTGCAGGTTACCACCGCAGCCATAACTGAAGGAGAAAACTGCGAGGCCAACACGCTTGAACCGCTGTCATCATCATCATCATCGTCGTCATCTGTAACAAATTTAAAAAAAGAAAAGAAAAAATTCACGCAACTAATTCACGCAAAGAAAAACTTTGTCTAAAATTCATCAACTGATTGATTGATTTATTGATTGACTGATTGATCCACTGACGATGACCATGATCATGATCATCATGGTCATGACGACGATTACAACGATGATGATGATGATGATGATGATGATGATGAGGAGGAGGAGGAGGAGGAGGAGGAGGAGGCCGACTACGATGATGATGATGATGATGATGATGATGATGATGATGATGAGGAGGAGGAGGAGGAGGAGGAGGAGGAGGAGGCCGACTACGATGATGATGATGATGATGATGAGGAGGAGGAGGAGGAGGAGGAGGAGGAGGAGGAGGCCGACTACGATGATGATGATGATGACGATGACAACGACGACAATGATGATGATGATGATGTAACTACCGACCACAATCAATGTCATGCTCGTCCTTCAAAAGGTCTTCAGCAGTCTCAATGGCAGTATCAACGGCGTCGTCAAAGGCCTCGTCAGTGCAATCCATCAAGCACTCCTTGTAGATCTCAAACGCCCTGCACACAAAGTACATATATATTTTATAAAGGACAATCTTTGTTGTGTGGTCTCTAAATACTAAATAAAAGTGCTTTAAGATGAGTAGAGTGATGCAATTTCTTCAGCTAGGCTAAACTTTAGAGTGTGATTTATCAAAATGGCCGACAGTCACCCTACCAACTTTAACTGCTCTAAACCGGAAAAAATCACAAGAATGGTTTTGTTTTATCATTTGAAAGAGACTCGTCTGAAGTTTATAACTGTGCCATCATATAGTAAAAAGCCAACTGTCCGTGTGTGTGTCTGTGTGTCTGTCTGTCTGTCTGTCTGAAACACGAAACGGGCCTTATAACTCCGCCGTTTTTCGACCGATTCGCTTCAAATTTGCTGTGAGCCCTAACGGGGCGATGGCAACGGCAACCGAGGCGGCCGTGTCATTTGCGCGCTTCGGCAAATGCGCGAAACGCGCATCCGACGGCCTTTCGGCGCCCGTAGCTCCGGTGTTTATGGGCCGATTGCCTTCGATTGCCTTTGGCAGGTAGATGACCGGGGACGGTGACTATCGGTGTGCCAAACCGGAAGCGAATCGGTTCAGAAACGCGCGCGCTATACGCCGCTTCACCTTTTCACGCATAACTCCGCCGTTTCTTAACCGAATTGATTCCAATTTGCTGTCAGGCTTGCTATGGCCCGGGCAACGCCTAGCAGCAAATTTGAAGAGAATCGGGAGAACGCGTCACTCTCAGAGCAGCACCAACGGGAAACGGGGCCTTATAACTCCGCCGTTTCTTAACCGAATCGCTTCAAATTTGCTGTACTCAGCGTTACCAGTACTTGCCGTTACCGTTACTAGGTGTTACCAGTATGGTGCATTGCCAGTACTAGGCGTTGCGCTAGTTTTCTATGAATTGTCATCTTCATACGGTAATGTCCCTTTAGTGGTGCTGGGTTACTTTCCTGTGACAGAGTCATACGGCGAAACGTTGGGAATAAAGGCTTGGAAGAGAAGCAGTGGGTTGTTTTGTTTTATTTATTATATATATATATGTATGACAAAATTTTCAGTATACTGCTGGCACTGTTCCTCCAGCCTACAGGACTCGAAAGTTAGAGCATTTGAAATGCAATAATAGTAAAAGTGTTTAACACGTTTTTGTCCCTATGTCTTTGAAACGAACATTAAAACCAAAACCAGTTATATTAACTTGGTATTTATATATAATTGTATAAAACGTTTTTTGTCCCTATGTCTTGGACGCGAACATTTTAACCCTTTTCACCGCCAAAGTCGCATTTTAGCACCACAGTGATTTAATACCTATGTCACTAAAGGCATCAAATTGGGGTCTAGTTATCCAAAGACCCTGTTGTCTTAGTTTTGGGAAGTAAGGATAGACCTTATTTTATATATTTCACAGAAGAATCCCCAATACTGCAGATGGATTTTGCTCTCTACCCAGGTAAATTTAATGGAAAGTTTTTGGCTGAAATATGGCTGGCGGTGAAAGGGTTAAATATATCAGTTTAAATTAACTTGGTGTTTTGATTATGTTTCTAAGCTAAAAATAATAAAAGAAAAGAAGAAAAAAATAAAAATATATATATAAGCCTGTCTGTCGTTTTCTCACTATGATTGCCAGGTAGTCAGGTGGGGTGGGGGGGTTTGGGGGTGGGGGGGGGGAAGCTGTTATTCTGGCGGGCCGGGTGTTAAAATGTGTTTATTGTGGAGATGGAGAACAGATG
>JAGGCT020001239.1:2500-5000 GCA_017654935.2 Phymorhynchus buccinoides
CTTGACTTCATCTTGAACAACCAAAATATCAATTTATGCCAAAATTCCACGTTGTCTGTTTTCCCTATGCACTGTCACAAATCATAGACACGAGCATGCATTAAACCCCAAAGTAAAAGGGCGGACCCTGCACAGGTTCAGCCACCAGTCGCCGAGGCTACACCCGTTATCTCCACCCCCGGACCATTCCAGTCACGGATGGGGTTGACCTTCCCAGATACCAACAATACAACGTGTCCTTTCTTGGGGATCAGTGCGATGCGCCCCCGTCTCTAAACTCTCTTTATGTGTTCCCGTCTCCACGCGTCACTCTTATTGTGTCCGGTCTCTATATGTCCCCGTCTCTATGTGTACCCTCTTCTTCTTCTTCTTCTTCTTCTTCTTCTTCTTCTTCTTCTTCTTCTTCTTCTTCTTCTCTTCGTTTGATCTTCCACCTTCATCGTACTGAAGGTACGGATATGATTTAGGTTTCAGGTTAGGTTATGGGTTTGGATAAGTGTTTGGATTTTTTTTTTACGAATACGAATGTTTTATTGAGGGTAAAAAGGATAAGCTACAATAGTTTGGGTTAGGTTTTGTGTCGCATACAGTCGGATAAATACATAACAGGAACATATAGAGACGGGAACGCTGAACACTGGAACACTGGATTTTTAATGTGAGGCCTCCGGCCTATCCACATGGGGACATGTACAATCAACTGCACAACATTCAATCAAGCTAGCAGAAATACCTTGATAATAACTCAAAAACAACTTTAACCAAATTACATTGATTCTTCTCTTAGACAAAGTGCATAGTGAACGAACATAGCCACATCTCTTGTTATGTATTTGTTCTCATTTTGCAGAAAAAAACTTTAGTGGATAGATGCAGTTATATTTGTAATGTTTGTCTATATATCTTTCACGTAATCTGGCATACATGGGACATTTAAAAAGAAAGTGAGTTTCGTTTTCTAAATCATCACAAAAAGGGCATTTTTGGAAAGTTCTATTTCACAGCATCTTTCGTTAACTCTCAGTACATTTATGCCAAGACGTATGTTTGTCAATGCTACTCTAAATTTACTTTTTTGTGATGTCACTTAAATATGTTTTAGAGACACATGGAGACGGGGACACATAGATATGGGGACAGAGACGGGGACACGAGACAGGACACATGGAGACAGGGACACAAAGTGAAAGAGACGGGGACTCAATGCTACGAAACCGTCCTTTCTTCTACCACCACCATCACCATACCCCCCCCCCCCCTCCCCCCCCCCCCCCCGGTTACAAACCCTCCCCGTTACACCCTCCCCTTACCTCCCAATCCCCATCTTACCCCTCCACCCATCCACTATCTGTGTGCAGCAGTGCCCTTATCTCACCATACAACCCCAGCTCTAAGCCTGACACACGGAGGGGTCGGGGACAGGAGAGGGAAAGGGGGGGGGGGGGGGGGAGGGGGTGTCTGTGACCAAAGACCGATAACTCTGGTGTGGGAGAATCAGTTCCAGATCCATGATGCAAAGGTGTGTGTGTAGGGGAGAGAGGGGTGACTGTGTAAAGCGTGCACTGTAGCACTGAAGATGGGGAGAGAGGGGGGGGGGGGGGACTGTAGGCCCGTGACTGTATAGAGCACGCAACTTAGGGGAGAGAGGGGTAACTGTGGCACGCCCCAATCTTATCCAACCTGCTGCGGTCCCCCACCCATTATTGGATAGAAGGATAGGATCGTCTGACCGCGATAAACTGGCTGCCTCGATAATTGTCGCCCAACGAATTCCATCTGGCCCCTAATTGATGCTAAAACAAAACCTGCCGCCCCGATAGCCGATAAGGGCACAAACAGGGCTCAGGCCTTATCAACGGCCCGCCATTGAAAACTAAAGATCAGGCGGTCAACAGCTGCGAAGGTGACTCCGATAAGGCCGATAATACCACGGGGCTGACACCACACACACACACCCTCCCCTATCTCACCCCCTCTCCTATCTAACCTTGTCCCCCTGCCTCATTCTCCTCTGTATGCCCTAAAAAGCTACATAATTATAACAAGGGCCACTCCCTGCGAAAGGGACTTAGCGATGTATGTAGAACAGAGAGATTATTACGAAGACCTTTTGTACGACACCTAACTGTTTGCTCCAACCACTTGTGAAACCCTTACCATCTCCCTCTAGCCCTGTCTCCCCTCCCCATCACCAGTCTACCTTTCCTCAAGCTATATTTGTTCATGTTTCGTTGAAGTGGGGTGGGGAGAGGAAGGGCGGGTTAGTACTGGAGACAGAGAAAAAGTGGAAGTCATATTTGTTTCTATGTGATAATCTAAAACAATTATATAGTAATGAGTGAATCCCCCACACCGTGGGGATACCGACGGGATGGGGGGCTTTTGCATAAATAGTTCCCCCACCTTCTGGACGCTCTGTGCTTGAAAAGTACTAATCTGTCAACTTCTTTGACTGCCTTTTGCCTTTGCTTGCTTGTCATTTATTATCTGTTTACCTTTC
>JAGGCT020001239.1:10000-20000 GCA_017654935.2 Phymorhynchus buccinoides
AAGATAAACATGATGATTGCACGCAACGTTCTCTTACTTCCTCTCTCACACACACACACACACACACACACACACACACACACACACACACACACACACACACACACACACATACACACGTACGCGCCGATCTTTTGTAGAGAAAGAGAGAGAGAGAGAGAGAGAGAGAGAGAGAGAGAGAGAGAGAGAGAGAGAGAGAGAGAGAGAGAGAGAGAGAGAGAGAGAGAAGAGAGAGAGAGAGAGACAGACAGACAGACAGACAGACAGAATGAGACAGAGAGACAAATAGACAGACACACATAACACATTGATGTGCCTTTAAAATGATTAGACCAAAAAATCACTTTGAATCTTAGGACAAAAATGAATGTCTCTGTACACGTGAACATTTACTCTTTCCCCATGGCAACACAGTGATATGCAAGCCATCTTATGAGTGGCATATCACTGTGTTGACATGGGGAAAGAGTGACAAATGTTAACGTGTATTGAGACCTTAAGCAAACCACGTGATTGGCCCTAAAGACCAGTGAGGACGGCCCATTTCTTGTCCAAAAGTTCATAGTCACAGACGAGTCCAAGCATTCAGCGGACATCAGGGGCTGGTTGACTCCAGTCACGTCACGTCACCTCATACCATCACAGTTCGTTTCTGAAAATCCTTAAAGTCACGCCATAGTCACGTCATGCGATGACAGTTCGTTTCTGAAAATCTTAAGTCACGCCACGGTCACGTCATGCGATGACAGTTCGTTTCTGAAAATCTTAAGTCACGCCACGGTCACATCATGCGACGACAGTTCGTTTCTGAAAATCTTAAGTCACGCCACGGTCACATCATGCGACGACAGTTCGTTTCTGAAAATCTTAAGTCACGCCACGGTCACGTCATGCAACGACAGTTCGTTTCTGAAAATCTTAAGTCACGCCACGGTCACGTCATGCGATGACAGATCGTTTCTGAAAATCTTAAGTCACGTCATGCGATGACAATTCGTTTCTGAAAATCTAAAGTCACGTCACACTCACGTCATGCGATGACAGTTCGTTTCTGAAAATCACGGTCACGTCATGCGGCGACGGTTTAGTTTCTGAAAATCCCGAAACTCTTCTATCAGATGATTGAACTGTCCACTTCATTTAAAAAGCATCTAGTACCCCTCCAACCCACCCCCTCCTGTCCCCATCCTCACCAACACCCCTCCCCCCTCCCTTCCACCCATCCCTCTTTAGTTGTCTCCCGTCCTCAAGCCATTTTGACACAAAGTTAGTTACGAAAAAGAACAATCTGATGTCTCCAATACAGGGAAATGATGATATAGCGGGGACTTGGTATGGCTGGACTCGTAGAGATAACAGGAGAAGCTTGGAGCAGGGAAAAGACCATTCCATTCCATAAAAAAGAGTGGTGGTTGTCCAACTTTGTATTTGAAACCCATTTGGTGGCAGAGAGAGATAACGGACCCAACGACTACCGTAGCCAATAGTATGGAAGGAAGGGAGAGAGGGGGGGGGGGGGGGAGGGGGGGAGATGGGAGAGATAGGGGCATGGGGCCGCAATCACTGACGTGAGCTGAACGGACCGACTCCTTGCTTTATCAGAGCCGCGCTGGCTGGCCGCGATGTCCTGTCGCCCAGACTATGGAGGGTTAACACAGATCGTTTATCACGCCCTATCTCTCGCAGACCAGTGCCGCCCAACCTCCCCGCGTCTTCCTATTGATCATATTTGCCTTTCCCAATCAAGCGTGATTATCTCCCCCTGTTTCCATTTCAGCTGGGCGCAGGGGGGGGGGGGGGGGGGGGGGGGGGGGGGGCTTTGGTCCCGTCTAATTACACGCCCGTGTCGACAGTGAGATAAAGGCAGGGAGACTTATCCTTGGGTTGGGGGACTTATCCTTGGGTTGGGGGACTTATCCTTGGGGTAGGTTTATCGAGCGGTGGGAAACTCGTTATCTCGGCGCTCCATCGGCCCCTAATGGATTAATTCAAACAAAACCTATCATTGTCGAGCAGCCCCAGCTTTTTTCCCCCTCTCTCTTATCACTGGCTTTTCATATAGAAATGGAAAATAAGAGATGATGTTATCTGGCTCTGCAGCGAAGCGGAGGCTTGCCAGCCAGTATGGAGGAAACGTGGGCCAGGGGAGATAAGGCACAGCACCGATTGGTTCCGAGCCCCGGCTTATCTCCCTTCTTCTGCGTCCTCGCACCCAAGTCTGGCAACTTTTTTTTTTTTTGGGGGGGGGGGGGGGGGGGGGAGAAGGATAGGGTGAAAAGATAGTCGCCATGAACCAGATCTAAGGCAAACAACAAGACGAATTTAGCGCCACAAAAAACGGGGCACTACGTTTCCCTATGTGCATTGTATTACCCACGAAGACAAGAAAGAAGCCGCTATCACCACGAAGCTGAAACCGTTATCTGTCGACAGTCTATGTCTTGAGGAGATATTCCGGAACTCTCTTGTTTGTTTCTGGGTAGCTTTCTGATCGGTTTCATCCTGGGTTCCTTCCCAAGTTGGCTGGGCTTTGTCACGCGGGGGATCTGTCCGTTATCAGCTGCGCACACCGATACAGGGTCTATTTTATGAGGCTTTATCACGGGCTGTCTGTCTGCCACACCCTGGTCTTGCCTTGCCAGGATCAGGATGCCAGCAGAGAGAATGCCGGTGATCTTTTACGAAAGCTGATGTAAAGCTGAGTTATCAGATAAGTTTCCCAAAGTTTGGCGCGCCTTCCATCCACTAGACTATACCGGCTTGTCAAAGTTTCAATTCTTGTGTTCCATTATTAGGTGAACGTGCAAGGACTAAAATGTATTATCTCTAGCTCTTCCTCCTTCTCTCCCTCCCTCCCTCCATCTCTCTCTCTCTCTCTCTCTCTCTCTCTCTCTCTCTCTCTCTCTCTCTCTCTCTCTCTCTCTCTCTCTCACAGACATACAGACACACACACACAGACAAATAGACACACACACACACATCCCGCACAAACTGAACACAAACAAAATCACTATTTCCGATAGCAATTGTAAAATGTTTTGGACTTTCAAGGCCTGAAAGAAGGTCCGACCCAGTGGAAGAAGAAGAACAAGAACAAGAAGAACAAGAAGAACAAGAAGATATCGCCTGAAAGCGATTATCTGTCATTGCAAACGCATCAGACCAATTGGCATACGCTAGAACACTAAGGCTACATCAAAATGTTGTTATGTTCTGCATAGTTATGCAATGTTGCAATGTATTATGTTCATAAACTTTGTTTAAACCATTTTAAAAAAAAAATTAAATGTTGTTATGTTCTGCATAGTTATGCGGGGATTGTCTTTAGCCATGGCAAGCGCCTAGCAATAACATCGTCAGTACAAAATCCTCCGAAGTCGGAGTGTGGCTGCTCACGTGACGGGGTAATCAAAAACTTTCCTCCCTAGCTGGTGCATTTGTACCATAGTTTTCAAGTGCTTCGGCTGTTGGGATGATCCCTGGAGTCTATAAGTCAGGGTACGACAACAACAACCCAATATTCGTTCAACAACAACACAATTCTAGAACTTCAAAACAAGTTTCAAAACGTCACATCAAAAATGGAGCGGGCGGCTACAATCGAAGAGTTATCACAAAGTTAAACTCTCTCGTGAAGCAAAGTTGACGACAAAGCAATGCGAGGCATCGAACTTAATCTAATCAGCGGCATTCCACGGGGGGACTGTGACAGCCGCATTGTTCCTGAGCCTCCCTGATAAACCACGAGCATTGCCTTACAATGTCACGCCACCTGCATGGATCCTTAGTGACCAAGCCCATTGTGACTGATTTACATAATATGCAAATTGAATTGAATGTTGAAATCTCTCATGGAAGCATACTAGAAGAAAAGAACAAAAGTAGTAGCTAACGGTAACTCAAACTGAAACACAACTTTATTATCTCTGATAAGAGAAATTGCAAGTGGTAATCAGGCTTGTTGGTATGCTGTTTCAAACGATACTGAGTTCTTTCGACTCTTCAGCCTTACTCTAAACCCACGTCTTTCCTGAGTGTGTGTGTGAGTGAGTGAGTGAGTGAGTGAGTGAGTGAGTGAGTGATGAGAGAGAGAGAGAGAGAGAGAGAGAGAGAGAGAGAGAGAGAGAGAGAGAGAGAGAGAGTGTGTGTGTGTGTGGGGGGGGGGGGTGCATGCGCGTGTGTGCGTGCGTGCGTGTGTGTGCGCGCACGTGCACGCGCGCGTGTGTGTGCATGCGTGCGTGCGTGCGTATGTGCCCGCGCGCGCGTGTGTATGTGTGTGTGCATTAATCCATGTGATCTTTATGTACTTATTCATACAAGAAAATTTGAACTTTTGAATTCCTAAAAAAAATATATTGGTGAATAATTTGGTCGTATGTTAAACAAAAGATTCCTTTCCTTTTAAATTATGACAACATTCAGCTGATCTGTGAACTTAGGAAAACAGTTAGGGAACAGTGACAAGAATGGGCTTCTCCCTTTGTCCGTAGTCTGTCTGTCTCTCTTTATCTATCTGTCTGTGTCTCTCTCTCCCTCTCTCTGTGTGCTTTTTTTTTAAACGTAACAAATGCATGTGTGTGTGCTCGCATGAAAGAGAAGAAGAGAGAGAAGGAGGGGAAGGGTAGGATAAAGAAAATGAGAGAAGAAAAGAAGGATTTCGGAGAGAAGGGGCTAAAATTGGAGCTGGAGAGAAAGAATATTGGATGAGATGGGGGGGGGGGATGAAAGGGGGGGAGTGAATGGGTGTGGGGGTGGCGGGGGGGGTGGGGGGGGGGGGGACAACAGACAATAGAGAAGGAAAGAAAAGAAGAGACCTTTTGTCAGATAAAAGGCAAAAGAGAATCGCATTGCACCGCGGAATGACGTTGTTGTTACGGGCCTTTGCAGCATAACGGATAGCGCTGCATCGAGCCCGATATAATCACCTCTGGATACAGCAGGACAGTAAGGGATACAACTACTTCTATCGGATACATGATGGGATACTATGATATCAGTACAGCGATCCCTGCACGAGTGTGGCAGTGCAATCTATGAATGGACTTCTGATGAGCTCCCCACCCGCCCGCCAGATGGCGTCGATAAATCTCGTCGTTGGCGAGACATAAACGTGATCTTAGCGCGATTGGGTGCATAGAAAACATCTTGGGGCTCTGGAAATAGGGAGACGTTGATGTAATCTCTGTCTCTCTCCCTCTCCTTCTTCCCCTAGTTATCCATCCCCACCTTTCTCTGTTTTAATCTGGAATCAAAGGCAAACCACGCTGCATATCGATCGAGCATTGCTGTGGCGATCCCGTTGCATCTTATCTCTTTTTGAAGAGGTATGGATGCTGACTGCGAGAGAGAGAGATTGAGAGGGAGTGAAGAGAGAGAGAGAGAGAGAGAGAGAGAGAGAGAGAGAGAGAGAGAGAGAGAGAGAGAGAGAGAGAGAGAGAGAGAGAGAGAGAGAGAGAGAAAGAAAGACATAGAGACATATACAGAAAGAAAGAGAGAGGGGCAGAGAGACACAGAGACAGAGAGGCACAGAAACAGAGAGACAGAGAAATAGAAAGACAAAGAGAGAGACTTGCGTGAATTCAAATGCAGTGAGATATCGATAACGGGAACAATGATAGGATTCTCTGTAGAATAATGCTATTTAGATTTCAAGCACCACTTTTTTTCCGTGCCAACACACAAACACCACATTCTCTTTCTGGCTATCTCATTCTCTCTATAAAAAAAATTCTTCCTCTCTTTGTCTCTTTTCTTATTTTTGACACAGTCACTGACACTAGCGATAGATTAGGGAACACATAGAAACGGGGAGACCTAGACACGTCGACGAGGACACAAGGAGACAGGGACACATCCAAGGAGACGGGGACACAAGGAGACGGGGACACAATCATTGACACAGAGACATACAGAATTGCAAAGTCTATTATTGGCAGCACCAAAAGCCAGGACCAATGCCTCAAAGTCTGAGTAAAAAAGCCATTCACCACAGACGTGAACTATTAACTGAGTTTCCACTGATACAGAAAATGAAATGATCGTATAGTAACAGCTCTTATTCTCACTGTGCTACTGACTCAAACTCTTTGCTCAAACCAAAGATATTTTACCCGCCCCTGCTCAAACGTACAGCAAATGTCAAGCAATGACAAAAACCTTTAATTAGAGAGAGAGAAAAACCAAAGATATTTTACCCGCCCCTGCTCAAACGTACAGCAAATGTCAAGCAATGACAAAAACCTTTAATTAGAGAGAGAGAGAAAACGGCGTGCTTCTCATTGACAAGGTACACAAGGACTTTGAAATACGAAAAGCGCAGGTAAAACATGGGAAACTTGAATAAAAGAGAATGGGGTGTGATGTGGAAAGGGAACAGGTAACATTGCCCTGGAGTGTTATCATCGGACATGCACTCATGCACCTCATATCTCTACACCTACCCACCCCCCAACACACATAATCTTATCCTTCGTTTTTCCTTTGTTTTCTGGGGACCAGACATTGCTCGTTAATCAGCAGCTGCTCTTTTAACTGTTAGGAGTTGTGCATTGTTTCCTTATCACAACACTTCTCTCTGTCTCAGTGTCTGTCTGTCTGTCTGTCTGTCTGTCTGTCTGTCTGTCTGTCTGTCTGTCTGTTCTGTCTGTCTGTCTGTCTGTCTGTCTTTTCTCTCTGTTCTGTCTGGTCATTCTGTCTGTCCCCTCTCTCTCTCTCTTCTCTCTCCTCTCTACTCCTCTCTCTCTCTCTTCTCTCTCACTCTGTCTGTCCTGTTACATACACACACTGTGGACACACGCTGTCACTCTATATCCACGCTCTCTTCTCTCTCTCTCTCTCTCTCTCTCTCTCTCTCTCTCTCTCTCTCTCTCTCTGTCTGTCTGTCTGTTGTTACATACACACATTGTGACACACACGCTGTCACTTATATACCGCGCTCGCTCTCTCTCTCTCTCTCTCTCTCTCTCTCCTCTCTCTCTCTCTCTCTCTCTCTCTCTCTCTGTCTGTCTGTCTGTTTACATACACACATTGTGACACACGCTGTCACTTATATACACGCTCTCTCTCTCTCTCTCTCTCTCTCTCTCTCTCTCTCTCTCTCTCTCTCTCTCTCTCTCTCTCACTCACACACACACACACACACACACACACACACACACACACAACACGAGGGCTGGGCCGCAAAACACCATAACCACACACACACACAACACACACTTTCGTTCGTTCAGCCCGAGGGGCTCCCCCCCCCCCCCCACTAGGCCATAACGTTCCATTCCTCCTAACCCCCCCCCCCCCCCGCCCCCCCACCCCAAACCTCTCTCTTATTACTCTCTCTAAATAACCTCTCTCGTCTCTCTCTCTCTCCGTCTCTCTCTCTAAAAATATATCTCTCTCCTCTCTCCTCCCTCTCTCTCTTCTCTCTCGTTCCTCATTCTCTCTCTCTCTCTCTCTCTCTCTCTCTCTCTCTCTGGAAATCCGTTTTGAGTTCTGCTGATCGTTGCTGTGCACAAAAAGCAAAGATGAAAGTACCCGACCACTGATAAAAGACAAACTCATCAAATCCAAAATGTGTATCTAATGCCTTCTAAAAGAAAATTGAGAGACAGAAAGAGAGACTGACTCTAGAGAGAAAGGTGGGGGGGGGGGGTGGGGGGGGGGGGGGGGCGGGGGGGGGGGGCATTTCAAAGAATTGTTGCAGGCATGATTGATGAAAAGAACCTGATCAATCCCAAATCCATCTCATCACATGCCATTGCAATCAAGCTGTCAGAAACTTGCTGCATGTTCCTTTTCAACTGATAAATTTCTTTTCTGCTCTCTTGTGCGTGTGTGAAACTGAAGTTTATTATTTATTATGTGTGTGAGAACTCTTTAACTCATTGGCATCGCAACGATTTTGAATTATTAAAAACACTCACAAATCACTCCAGCCATACACACAAACAAAACATACATAAACAAAAGGAGAAATGAAAGAAGATTACAGGTTTTTAGTTCACATTTACTTCCCTTGAAGCAAATGCATAAAATTGACAGCTATCTATTAATTCCGGACATATATGGCCGGAACTATTTGAATGAGTTGCGCTTATGCTCGTAACGTAAAAAATAACAATCCCCTCTCTTCAAGTCCTACTATACGGTGGTACATTTAAAAAAACATTAAACGAAATCTTATCAATCAAGCAACGGACTATTATCCTGATAGCCTAACATAGGAAATATTTTGTCTGGAAATGGCGACTCGTTTCTCTGGCTAAATCCAAGTACTTTTTGTTTAATCACCATTCATATTGTTTTGTTCAACCTATTTCGCCGATGGTGTCTCTTTTGGTCAAGTTCAAAGGTATATTACTCACTATTATTCGCATTCTTATATTCTTCTTCTTCTTCTTCTTCTTCTTCTTATTATTATTATTATTATTATTATTCTCCAAATATATTTCTCGTTTGGCCAAGTGAAGTATTTCGCTCACCATTTTTCGTTTGGTCAGGTCCAAATATTTTACTCCCAACCCTTCTTCTGGTCAGTCACGTCAGTAAGTCTAAGTATTTTGCTAACCATTTTGCTTTTCCCAAGTCCAAGAATTATCTACGCAATCTGCCCCCCCCCCCCCCCCTTATGCTGCTCAACAACTGTTGCAGATCACATGTAGAGATAAGATTATATTCTGATCAGGAGGGAGTTTACTTTGGAGGCCTCATGGCGGGTTTCTTAATGATCCACGCATGCGAGTGCATACACCCGTGGCACAGTTTGACACGATGGGGGTACACAACGAACAAGCGATATATCAATCAGATATGCCTGGGCAAAAACCGTTAATCTTCTTAATTACTAAGGATGATTAATGAGTTATGTCTGTCGCTTTGGCTTACCTATGATTCTTACCATATGTTCAATGGCGTATAAATGTAGGCCACTTCTTCAATATTATGTTGGGGGTTCCGTAGTTTAACTTTCATCCTTTCCCCCCCCTTCCTACACCCCCCCCCCCCCCCCCCCCCCCCCCCCCCCCCCCCCCCCCCCCCCCCCCTCTGTCCACACACAAACTGGATTCTTCCCGAATCGACGATTTCTGGCCCAACTCAATATATTCATTCCTAAATGAAAACAACAACAACCACACACACGAATAACAGCATACAGTTATATTAATGTTGATTGTCCTCCTCCCTCTAACCCACGGTTTTCTTCTTCTGACTTTCCGCCCCAAAAACTTAGTTTAAAAATTCAGAGAACGGTCGTGAAGGCAAAGGTGAAAGTCCTGACCTAAAAAGAGGAGACTCATAGTATATCATATTGATTGAATAATGTTTATTAACATGGTTCACACAGATCTCTAAAAGAAAAATTCGATGACTGTCCCATGACCATGCTGATAATTTTCAAGGACTTAAAATTCTGCCTGCAATACAGATAATTAGCGTTACGAGAAGAGGTGTGCTAATGTCGAACTAATCTGATTCTTTGCAAGCAAAATTCCAAATGCGGTAGGATGGTCGTCTGCTGTCACACTATCAGGTGGTCAAACATTGGAATAAAACAACAACAACAAAACAAGCATTAACTTTTAGTTTTACTAAATATATTTCCAAAGAGATCAAGTTCTGGTTTTGCTAACTTGAACGTTGAGAATCTGCCAGGACAGATACCAGTTCTAAGTGGCTTTCATTTGAATATAATATATCGGTTCTTTGCGAAATCGTAACTGTTCTTCTTCTTCTTCTGTGTTCCAGGCCATATGGCCACAATGGTTAAGGTACGTATGTGTCCGGTTTTCACTTTTCACTGGTCTCCCCGCTGCGCACAGCCAAACACATTCCGATTTCGGAGGAGCTCAAAGGAGAAAATATTTGGAAGATTGTTTTGAAATAAAGGCAGGAGAATGGGCCAATAAGTCAGAAGATAGTAGATGACAGAAAGCAAAGGAAAAAGGCAGAGTCAAAGAGAGTGGCAGATTAGAGGAAGTTTACAAGCACAGAACTTCCACAAGGT
>JAGGCT020001239.1:25000-32500 GCA_017654935.2 Phymorhynchus buccinoides
AATGCATGAACAGCACAGAGATAGTAACAGAGGTAGTGTGGGTGCCCAGTAATCAGTACTACCATCAGATAAGCGCACGGTACAGACGCGCTATCGGGGTTCCACATCAAGCCAGTCTGGGGCTCCAATCCCCCCACTATTGCCAGTGGTGGCCACTATCTCCCCCCGCTATCTCCCCTTGCCCTTTATCATCTTATCTCTCTGCACGTGAACTTTGGAATACAGAGAGAGAGAGAGAGAGAGAGAGAGAGAGAGAGAGAGAGAGAGAGAGAGAGAGAGAGAGAGAGAGAGAGAGAGAGAGAGAGAGTAGAGAGAGAGAGAGAGAGCGAGAGAGAGAGAGAGAGAGAGAGAGAGAGAGAGAGAGAGAGAGAGAGAGAGAGAGAGAGAGAGAGAGAGAGAGAGAGAGAGAGAGAGAGAGAGAGAGAGAGAGAGAGAGAGAGAGAGAGAGAGAGAGAGAGAGAGAGAGAGAGAGAGAGAGAGAGAGAGAGAGAGAGAGAGAGAGAGAGAGAGAGAGAGAGAGAGAGAGAGAGAGAGAGAGAGAGAGAGAGAGAGAGAGAGAGAGAGAGAGACTAGAGAGAGAGAGAGAGAGAGAGAGGAGAGAGAGAGAGAGAGAGAGAGAGAGAGAGAGAGAGAGAGAGAGAGAGAGAGAGAGAGAGAGAGAGAGAGAGAGAGAGAGAGAGAGAGAGAGAGAGAGGAGAGAGAGAGAGAGAGAGAGAGAGTACTAGAGAGAGAGAGAGAGAGAGAGAGTACTAGAGAGAGAGAGAGAGAGAGTAGAGAGAGAGAGAGTACTAGGAGAGAGAGAGAGAGAGAGAGAGAGAGAGAGAGAGAGACGAGAGAGAGAGAGAGAGAGAGAGAGAGAGAGAGAGAGAGAGAGAGAGAGAGAGAGAGAGAGAGAGAGAGAGAGAGAGAGACGGAGAGAGAGAGAGAGAGAGAGAGAGAGAGAGAGAGAGAGAGAGAGAGAGAGAGAGAGAGAGAGAGAGAGAGAGAGAGAGAGAGAGAGAGAGAGAGAGAGAGAGAGAGAGAGAGAGAGAGAGTACTATGGAGTACTTTTTTTGTCTAACAAACAATGCGTTTTTGAGGAGGGTTTGGGTTCATTGTATTTGCTGTCTTTGGTAATTTCCATCAACGTTTGCCCGTGTCTCTCTGTCTCTGTCTCTCTCTCCGTCTGTCTGTCTCTGTCTCTGTCTCTCTCTCCGTCTGTCTGTCTCTCATAAACTCGCACACGCGCGCGCGTGCGTCCATACAATGATACATGCACACAAGAGGACACACACACACACACACACACACACACACACACACACACGCAAGCACGCACGCACGCACGCACGCACACGCAGACACGCACGCACACGCACACGCACACGCACACACGCACACACACACACACACACACACACACACACACACACACACACATCTTCACCACTTCCACCTTAACATCTTAAGTTGAATTCCATACACCTTTTGGGAAAAGAAGCTATGTCACTTTTGTTTTGTCTGAAGATTTTTTTAATGCATTGTGGGTGTTTTGTGGTGGGTTTTTTCCAAGATGTTATGTGATTTTTTCTTTGTTCCAAGGAATGCTGAAAGCATTGTTGTTTTTAGCAAAGATGGGACTACTTTCCCTAGGGTCACATTCTCCTATCCATGGAAAGAGTCAGCACATTACGGATGCACGCGCGTATTCTTACGCACAAAAACAAAAGTAAACAAATGCGTGACAGAAAGAAAAGTTAATGATGTCGTTACCTACACCAATCATTTGTTCACAAGTGTATAAAAAGTCAAACAACTCTATTTTTCGTGACAAAAATCTTATCTCTAAACAAGAACTGTGATCAACTAATAAGAAACTTTTCTTTTATGAATAGTTAATGCTGCAATGTTAAAATAATCATACTGATTAGTTTGAATGAAAATAAAGTTACTGACACTCATTTATTGTTTTTAAAAAATCAGGACTTTCCTGGTGTTGCACTGCTTCCGGGCATTGCCTCCAGGATCGTTCCCACCATCTTTATATCTACTAATGTTCCATATGTGTCTGTTCCAGACCGGAGGACGTTAAGCAGAATTTCATCATTCACCTGACTCATCGTCACTTCATTCTATTACCTTGTTGCAATTAAACCATGCACACAAAAAAAAGGAAAGAAAAGAAAAAAACCGGGGGTGGGAACCAAAGAAAATAATCTACAGAAAAAAAGAGAGTATATTTATCTTCGTCTTTGTGACAATTAACCTTCGTTTGTTGTTTTGCTGTCCGGCTTAAACGTTTTATTTACGAAAGAAACCTGAACAACAACAATACCAACATAACTGAAGCAACAACAAGCAAAGGTTATGGCGTGCTCAGTTCAAAATAGCTACACAGCATAAACATTGGCGGCATTATAAATACCAGTTTGCAAAGGATTAAGCACAAAACGAAGAAGAGTTTGTGCTGTCTGAATGAATGCCGCCTTTCATCTTTACCATACCACTGACAGCGTCATCAGAAACATCAACGATGCAACAGCAGCAACATAGTCAACAGCAATCAAACTGATCACACTATTAGGCACCCTAAACAATCATTTCTTCATATTCAGCACACACGCGCGCGCGCGCGCACGCACACGCACACACACACACACACACACACACACACACACACACACACACACAAGTCGTGTGTACGATTGTTTGACCCTCTCCATCTTCCAACCACTTACATACATGACTCTCTCTCTCTCTCTCTCTCTCTCTCTCTCTCTCTCTCTCTCTCTCTCTCTCTCTATCTCTCCCCTCCTCTCTCTCTGAGTCTCTCTCGTCAATATTTATAACATGAAAAACAAAATGTATTCTTTTTGAGAGAGAGAGAGAGAGAGAGAGAGAGAGAGAGAGAGAGAGAGAGAGAGAGAGAGAGAGAGAGAGAGAGAGAGAGTGTGTGTGTGTGTGTTTGTAGGGGGGGGGGGGGGGGGTTGAGGACGCGCGCGCGTGAATCAGTGTCTATTTCCATGACTTCTTCAAACGCCTCTCCACCCCCCCACCCCCCTTCCTAAACTAATAGCGCAACACCTGTCTGGTACAACAGACCAGGACACGCCGATAACACTGATAACAGAGATGCTATGTCTCCAGCCCTTCACACTGTCACACACACTCCACCCCACCCCCTCCTCAAACTGATATCAAAACGATTCGAATAGTCCTATAAACGACGCTGATTCTTCAAATGCCTACACGTTCTTTTCGCTCCTAGTGTGTCTCAGGACCTAATCTCGATCGTCCATAATAGCTGTTCGGATGAGTGTAAATGTTACGCCCAATCCGTGAAATTGCCAATTTGCCCAATTTCTGTGACGTATATAACGTATTAACGTCTATCTTTACTTCCCAAAACTAAGACAATAGGGTCTTTGGATAATAGACCCCAATTTGATGCCTTTTAGTGACATAGGTGTTAAATCACTGTGGTGCTAAGACAATAGGGTCTTTGCATAATAGACCCCAATTTGATGCCTTTTAGTGACATAGGTGTTACATCGCTGTGGTGCTAAGACAATAGGGTCTTTGGATAATAGACCCCAATTTGATGCCTTTTAGTGACATAGGTGTTACATCGCTGTGGTGCTAAGACAATAGGGTCTTTGGATAATAGACCCCAATTTGATGCCTTTTAGTGACATAGGTGTTAAATCACTGTGGTGCTAAGACAATAGGGTCTTTGGATAATAGACCCCAATTTGATGCCTTTTAGTGACATAGGTGTTACATCGCTGTGGTGCTAAGACAATAGGGTCTTTGGATAATAGACCCCAATTTGATGCCTTTTAGTGACATAGGTGTTAAATCACTGTGGTGCTAAGACAATAGGGTCTTTGGATAATAGACCCCAATTTGATGCCTTTTAGTGACATAGGTGTTACATCGCTGTGGTGCTAAGACAATAGGGTCTTTGGATAATAGACCCCAATTTGATGCCTTTTAGTGACATAGGTGTTACATCGCTGTGGTGCTAAAATGCGACTTTGGCGGTGAAAGGGTTAAAGGGGGGGGTGTGGGGGGGGGGGGGGGGGTTACTACAATAGCGGGAGTCTACGGGGCGGTGTAGGTCCCCTGTGGGGTCATGGGACAACGTCCCTGGCTGGTGGGGGTCAGGGAGCAACGTCCCTGGCTGGTGGGGGTCAGGGAGCAACGCCCCCTGAAGCTGAAGCTTTCTCAACAAAAGAAATTGCCAAAACTCCCTTTAAATTGTACCTCTCACTCTTTCTTTCTTTCTTTCTCTCGACTTTTTTTTTTTGGCGGGGGGGGGGGGGGGGGGGGGGGGGGGGGGGGGGGGGGGGGGGGGGGGGGGGGGGGGAGTTACGGAAAAAATCTCTTTCCGCTGGGTGGTCGCGTTTGTACATGTATGTATTTTAACAGGTTACATTCAATAAAAAGGGGTGGGAGAAAGAAAGGGGGTGGGGGGTAGGGGGGTGGGGGTGGAAGGAGATGCATGGAAGAAAACTTAAACCACCTTGTGCACGAAGGTTAGATTTACGTCCAATTAGGCGTGGCCTCTTATGGACAATGTTTATGAAGACAGCAGGGTCTTCCCGGGGATGGAGAGAGACGTTGCGATGGCGATGAGACAGTGGTTCTGGACGTGGCAAGGCGTCGTGGTTGATTCCCAATAGCGGTATGAACCCTTGAACATAGGGGTTCACAGTCTGGTACTGTGTCGTTTGGACGGGTGTCCAAGTCTGGGCTTTCTTCTCCTTGATGCTTAGGGTAGAATCAGCATCATCGTCGTTGCGGGGCAGAGATGGTAAAGCATTGTGAGACCACCCGTAGGTTGTCGATCTCAACTCCCGCATTTCTTGTCCAAAGTTGCTGGTTGCTAACCCCTCTCCCAAAGGCCGCCTTCAGGACCACACCGGGCGACCGGCTCCATACCGGGGTGTTGATGTCGTAACACACGGGCAGGAGACATACAGTCAGGTCGAATCGTCTCTGCGGGCGGGTGATTTCCCCCCAGTAGGCAAGTGGCCGAGCTGGACCTAGCCAGCCTTGGAAAACTTGCAACAGGTGCCTACTGGGCATCGGCGGTCTTGTTGACTCAGAGGCAAAGTCTGTAGAGATGATCCAAGTCGCCGTACGTCGTCCTGTCCGCATGCAAGTCTATCGACTCCCATGGTGAGGGAGGAAGAATGCGTCGCCCTTTCCCCTATCGCCTGCCACTCAGTAGGGCTTCGTGTTCTGTCTCACACCCAGAACCGGAATGCCACCTTGTGTTCATCAAACTGATTGTATATCCCCCACCCCCCCTCTCTCTCTCTGTGTCTATAGATCTCTCTCTCCCTCCTTCCCTCTCCCCCTCCCCCTCTCCATCAGAGATAAGGCTTTTGATCGAGGTACATTAACAAAATACAGTTTGCTATCTTATCACATTTGAAAATAAACTGCACACAAAATGCCAATGCAAAATGCAATGGTTCTTCTTCTTCGTCTTCTTTTTCTTCTTCTTCTTTCCTTTCTTCTTCTTCTTCTTCTTCCATTAAGCATCCACCTTCAGCATATTGACGACTCTGATGCTTTGTACACACGGTTCATTCGATTCGGTTCGATTTATGAATACCTTTCTTAAACATTGTTCAAAATTGGCACAATAAATTAATAAAAACAAACAAAACAAAACTATGGTCAGAAGTGCCGTCAGCGACGTATAACACCAGACTACAAAACAACAAAAACAAACATTTATAACTAACAAAAGTTTCATGGTTGGCTATCTTATCCCTTCTCGGCTTTGTGTTCTCTGTGCACGCTTTCAGGTGCTATCTAAAAGACTAGACTCGGGACAGGGTACATTATATTATTATACGTCCGCATATTTTCGGTTATCAGGGCTGTGCCGTCATACCGGGGCTATCTTGGAGGAAAACTTGGAGTGGGATATACTGGCAGGGGGTTCCACTTCTAGGGGAGGAAGGAGAGTATCTATAGGGGGGTCGCGTGGGGGGGAAAAGGTGTTACTAACAAAAATAAAAGAAAACTTTATCATTGTGGGGGTTGGGGGTTCCGTTGGGGGTGGGGTGAATTTCTGTAGGGTTAGGCGCATTTAAATAGAATAAACAAATGACAATTATTTGAGTTATTGAGAAAAAAACACCCACAATTATGTCATAAAAAGTTATCAATATGGCTTGGGATCTGGTCATGTATAAATTGGAGTAAAGAGCAAAACCACCAACAAATTAGTCATAAAACACACACACACGTGCATGTGCACACACGCACACACATTCGCAGACGCACAGACAGACGGACACACACACACACACACACACACACACATACCCCCCCCCCCCCCCCCCCCCCCCCCCGGCCCCCAACCCACACACTCTTAGACCCATTGTCTACAAGATATCATACACTTGAAATGTTTATGACCATTGCTGAGATTCCTAGCTCGATTCTAGCCTGCGTCTGTTCGCTGTAAGGGGCTAGATAGCAGGCAGGGCAGGCATAAATCTGGGCCTGTGTGCCTGATTGCTTTATTGATTCAGTGATAAAAGCCGCTGATACGGAGTTTACGGCGATCCAAGTTTGCAGTGCTGGAGCCTTCGATGAGAAAGATAGAGGAAATCCTAGACGTTATGAAAAGAAGGCGAGCGGCAGTGGTCAATAAAAAGGAACTGTGGTCATGCTAGATATCGTTGTGTGTGTGCGTTTGGGTAGGGGATATTTTTGTCTGTTCTGTGTGATAATGTTTGTCAAGTTTCGTCAAGTGGTGTCAGTGTGTGCGTGCGTGTATGTGTGTGCGTGTGCGTGTGCGTGTGGGTGCGCGCGCGCGCGTGTGTGTGCGTGTGTGTGTGTGTGATGCATGTATGTGTGTGTTAGTGATCGCACTATGCGTGCGCGTGTGTGCACGTGATGTGTGCATGCGTGTATGTGTGTGAACGCGTGAGGCAGATAGAGGTAGATATTAGATAAAGTGAGAGAGGAAGAAAAACGAAGAGATAGTAGAGGGGCAGATAATGATCTATAAAGAAAGAGAAAGTAAGTTATTGTTTGTGTGAATGGGTGTCACGGGGGTGGGGATGGACTGAGGAGAAGATTCTGATCTAAACAGAAATTCTCTCTCTCTCTCTCTCTCTCTCTCTCTCTCTCTCTCTCTCTCTCTCTCTCTCTCTCTCACACACACACACACACACACACACACACACACACACACACACACACACACACACACACACACACACACACACACACACACACACACACACACACACACACACACACACACACACACACACACACACACACACACACACACACACACGTACACACACAACGACCAGCAGCCCCTATCTTGCCTTTCCTTTCAATTGATCTATTTATTCAATCTAATCATTTATGCTGAATTTTAAAATACTAGATGGTAGATTAGTATTATCTCCCACTGAAGATCTTTCCGACAGCCCTGTGCTACCTCTCTTTCCCAATATCTCTGTCTCTTTCTGTCTGTCT
>JAGGCT020001239.1:37500-45000 GCA_017654935.2 Phymorhynchus buccinoides
ATTGAAAAGAAAATTCGAAGTCAAATCTCCATCATTGTTTTGAAACAATAAACGAAGCTTTGCGAGTTGGGTCGAGGCGACGTACTCCAAGCGATTGTTGTCAACTTCTCGTAATAGCAGTTGTGTAAAGTGAGAGGGTGAGAGAGAAGAGAGACAAGCAGAGCGAAAACAAAAGGAGCTCGTGTTTGCCGCGTGCGCTCGAGTGGAGAATGAGAACGAGACTGAATAAAATAAGCATGGAAGGCCCGCCCGCGTGGGACTAGACTCGACTGCCAAGTTCGGTTCGCCGTTTTGTTATCAGCTGGCTTCATCTGCCAGCTTTGGAGAGCTCTCTCAGTGTGTGTGTGTGTGTGTGTGCCAGCCCACTATGACTCAAATTATGTATGCAGGGCGCGTTATCGGCTTATCTGCTGGCTGATCTTATCTTATCGGGCCGGCCCATCTAGCAATTCATCTTTTCCCTGGGACAAAGTCGCTGTATAATGGTGGTAGTATGGCGAACACAGTCCAACAACAAACACATTTATTGCTTGTACTGAGTGAGTGTTTGTTCATAAATGCTTCGGTTTGTGCGTCGTTTCAGGTATAGGTTTACTAATAATGTGTGTGGGAAGTTTTCTGCGGCTCTTTATAAACAATCTAATGTAAATAAACACAATTACTTCTATATTTAAGAAGTTGGTCACCACCACAGAAGAAGAAGAAGAACTTGAAGAAGAAGAAGAAACCATGCTTTATTTATTGCCTAATTTATGGACGAGAATCAGTTCCGACAAGGTTTTAACCACGGAACAATACAGAAACACTATACCGAAAATACATTTGACAAGTGTGGTTTAGTAGTAGTTTAGGTATGCGCAGCGCAACCCATTTTTTTCAGTTCTTGGGAAATGTGGGGGTTGACTTGGAAATCCAAGCTAACGATTAGTTTCTTACCAGGTAGCGGGACTCTCCCTGCTCTTATCGATTTTTCACTACCGTGAGTTGTTTTACACGCGTAAAAAGTATGGGTTAGACTTGCTTAAAATTCCCAAGCAAGTCTGTTTGTTTTTTGAAAGCTTACGGCTGAGTCTTTTGTGAGTGGCTATGCCTCTCACAGCACTGAGATGGCGTCTGATCCGGCTCATAGTGCTGCAGCACAGGGGATGAGTTGGCAACTGTTCTAAAAAAAAAGCCTTTGAAAAGATGGTCTGAGCTGGCAGAATGCTTGAATCTAGGTTGACGCAGCCCCCCGTCTCTATATGTCCCCGTCATTGTGTCCCCGCCTCTATATGCCCCCCCTCCGTCTCCATGTGTCCCCATCTCTGTATGTCCCCGTCTGCATGTGTCCCCGTCTCTGTATTTCCCCGTCATTGTGTCCCCGCCTCTATATGTCCCCGTCTCTATGTGTCCCCATCTCTGTATTTCCCCGTCTCCATGTGTCCCCGTCTCTGTATGTCCCCGTCTCCATGTGTCCCCGTCTCTGTATTTCCCCGTTTCCATGTGTCCCCATCTCTGTATGTCCCCGTCTCCATGTGTCCCCGTCTCTGTATTTCCCCGTCTCCATGTGTCCCCATCTCTGTATGTCCCCGTCTCCATGTGTCCCCGTCTCTATGTGTCCCCGTCTCTATGTGTCCCTGTCTCTAAGTGTCCCAGTCTCCATGTGTCCCCATCTCTGTATGTCCCCGTCTCCATGTGTCCCCGTCTCTGTACTTCCCCGTCTCCATGTGTCCCCGTCTCTGTATGTCCCCGTCTCCATGTGTCCCCGTCTCTGTATTTCCCCGTCTCCATGTGTCCCCGTCTCTGTATTTCCCCGTCTCTATGTGTCCCTGTCTCTGTATTTCCCCGTCTCCATGTGTCCCCGTCTCTGTATTTCCCCGTCTCCATGTGTCCCCGTCTCTGTATGTCCCCGTCTCCATGTGTCCCCGTCTCTGTATTTCCCCGTCTCCATGTGTCCCCGTCTGTATTTCCCCGTCTCTATGTGTCCCTGTCTCTGTATTTCCCCGTCTCCATGTGTCCCCGTCTCTGTATTTCCCCGTCTCTATGTGGCCCTGTCTCTGTATTTCCCCGTCTCTATGTGGCCCTGTCTCTATGTGTCCCCGTCTCTATGTGTCCCTGTCTCTGTATTTCCCCGTCTCCATGTGTCCCCGTCTCTGTATTTCCCCGTCTCTATGTGTCCCTGTCTCTGTATTTCCCCGTCTCCATGTGTCCCCTGTCTCTGTATTTCCCCGTCTCTATGTGTCCCTGTCTCTGTATTTCCCCGTCTCTATGTGGCCCTGTCTCTGTATTTCCCCGTCTCTATGTGGCCCTGTCTCTGTATTTCCCCGTCTCTATGTGGCCCTGTCTCTGTATTTCCCCGTCTCTATGTGGCCCTGTCTCTGTATTTCCCCGTCTCCATGTGTCCCTGTCTCTGTATTTCCCCGTCTCCATGTGTCCCCGTCTCTGTATTTCCCCGTCTCTATGTGTCCCTGTCTCTGTATTTCCCCGTCTCTATGTGGCCCTGTCTCTGTATTTCCCCGTCTCTATGTGGCCCTGTCTCTGTATTTCCCCGTCTCTATGTGGCCCTGTCTCTGTATTTCCCCGTCTCTATGTGGCCCTGTCACTGTATTTCCCCGTCTCTATGTGGCCCTGTCTCTGTATTTCCCCGTCTCTATGTGGTCCCTGTCTCTGTATTTCCCCGTCTCTATGTGGCCCTGTCTCTGTATTTCCCCGTCTCTATGTGTCCCTGTCTCTGTATTTCCCCGTCTCTATGTGGCCCTGTCTCTGTATTTCCCCGTCTCTATGTGGTCCCTGTCTCTGTATTTCCCCGTCTCTATGTGGCCCTGTCTCTGTATTTCCCCGTCTCTATGTGGCCCTGTCTCTGTATTTCCCCGTCTCTATGTGGCCCTGTCTCTGTATTTCCCCGTCTCTATGTGGCCCTGTCTCTGTATTTCCCCGTCTCTATGTGGCCCTGTCTCTGTATTTCCCCGTCTCTATGTGGCCCTGTCTCTGTATTTCCCCGTCTCTATGTGGCCCTGTCTCTGTATTTCCCCGTCTCTATGTGGCCCTGTCTCTGTATTTCCCCGTCTCTATGTGGCCCTGTCTCTGTATTTCCCCGTCTCTATGTGGCCCTGTCTCTGTATTTCCCCGTCTCTATGTGGCCCTGTCTCTGTATTTCCCCGTCTCTATGTGGCCCTGTCTCTGTATTTCCCCGTCTCTGTATTTCCCCGTCTCTATGTGGCCCTGTCTCTGTATTTCCCCGTCTCTGTATTTCCCCGTCTCTATGTGTCCCTGTCACTATGTGTCCCCGTCTTATGCCTCTCCATCTCTTCGTTTGTCCTAACCCTGACCTTTATCCTAACACAAGCATTAACCTTAATCCCTAAGCATATACATAATCCTATCCTTTATCCTAATTCACGGGGACATTATAGAGACGGGGATGTTTGGAGAGAGGCACATATAGAGACCGGGATATTATGACGAGACGGGGACACATAAAGACGGGACACATAGAGACGGGGACACATAGAAACAGGGACACATAGAGATGGGGACATATAGAGACAGGGACACATAGAGACAGGGACACATAGAGACAGGGACACATAGAGACGGGGACTACATGAGACGGGACACATAGAGACGGGGACACATAGAGACAGGACAGAATGACGGGAACACATAGAGACGGCGGGGACACATAGAGACAGGGAAATATGGAGACGGGGACACATAGAGACGGGGACATATAGAGACGGGGACACATAGAGATAAGACGGGACACATAGAGACGGGGACTTAATGAGACGGGACAGAATGACGGGAACACATAGAGACGGGGACACATAGAGACGGGGACATATAGAGACGGGGACATATAGAGACGGGGACACATAGAGACGGGGACACATAGAAACGGGGACACATAGAGACAGGGACATATAGAGACGGGGACACATAGAGACGGGGGCACATAGAGACGGGGACACATAGAGACGGGGACACATAGAAACGGGGGTACATCTCACTGATCCTTTTAACAAAGAAAAGGGATGCACTACGTCCCTTTTCCAGCAGGTAAACGAGTTTAAATGTATTATTTCCCCTTCCCTCACTAATTGTGCAGCAATTACATTTTATTTTTCGTTTGGGAATTAATATATATTTTCTTAAAAATGGAAATAATATAATATTGCTTTTACCTTTCGCTTAAACGCATTCTAAATCGTTATTAGAAGGAAACAATTTTTAAACTGATACGAATATTTTGTAATCAACACCACTTCCTGTATTTGTTTTAAAATGAGTATGTTTATATTTATCACCTTTTGTAGTTTTCGTTAGACTACTATAATTTAAAAAATCGGGACTTTACTGGTTTCGTACTGCCTCCGGGCATTGCCTCCAGTATTGTTCCCACCATATTTGTATTTACAAATGTCCCATATGTGTCATTGATTCAGACCAAGAGGACGTAAAACTCCATTTTCGCCTCGTCGTTTTCGTTAGACTGCGGTAACATTTGTATTTTGAGGAAGTATTTTGAGTAGCCGTGCAAAACTTGTAAATTGTTCTCTCTCTCTCTCTCTCTCTCTCTCTCTCTCTCTCTCTCTCTCTCTCTCTCTCTCTCTCTCTCTCTCTCTCTCTCACTCACTCACACACACACACACACACACACACACACACACATTCAAAGTTAAACTCAATGCCTTTTAAACAATATACACTCCCAATATAACATGTGCGTGCGGTGGGGAAATGTCCGACCATGGAGCCGGCTGTCAAAATCACGTATTTCACGTGTTTTCCTTCTTATAGCTGGTAAAAAATCTTATTTTGACCAAGCGTTGCTCCCATACACATTGAAAACGAGGCATCACTTTAAAGAGCAACCTCGATCGTATACGAGGAAAGTCACGAAAACGAGGCATCACTTTAAAGAGCAGCCTCGATCGTATACGAGGTAAGTCTAAATGCGGACCACATCGACCCAGAAAAAACCAGTTGCAGAAGACTGAAAACCGATTTGCTATTTTTTTTCGGAAACTTCCTTGGAGGAGGTTTTTGTGAAACCCCTCTTAATTTGTTAGATTGTTTTAGGAATTGTTAAAAGTCCTGTTTTTACTTTCCTTTAAAGGTGGACCCTGGCGGATGAGTTTTGTAAGAAACACGTCCAGATCACCAGGAAAACACCCTTTACAGAGATTGCAACACCCACTTTGCTCTGGTTTCCTAGAAGTCAAATCGGCGATTCCTCCTTGGCGGAGGTGCTGGCAGTCAAATTCTTTCACGCAAAGAGAAGGCGTGTGCCGTCTTTTTTCTAATGGCCGCCAAATCGTTTGCACGAAATGTTCGCAATACAAGCATTTGTTTTCTTTTTTTCTTTTTGTTTAATACAGATTATCTAAAGGAGTTTCGCTCACAACAAAGGAAACAACACCTTTTTTTGTTGTGGCACAAGCCACAAACCTATAACTCACTTTGTCGGTCCGTGTCTGTCGGTCTGTCGGTCTGTCGGTCGGTCGGTCGGTCCAAAATTGTCGCGTCCAAAATTGTCGCATGCCACAAACGATTGCGAATCCGCGCTTGTTTTCTTTACTGCACTACTAACAACAAAAATGCTTCAACCACAATGAGTGACTTCCACCCACCCCTTCAAAAATGGCTACTCTCTCCGACATCTCCGCCAAGGAGGAATCTCCGTTTTGACGGTTTATTTTCTAGGAAACCAGAGCAAAGTGAGTGTTCCGATCCTTGAAAAGGCAGTCTTTCTGGTGATCCCGACGTGTTTTTTGCAAAAACTCATCCGTCAGGATCAGGGTCCGACCGCCTTTAATAGGTTTGGTTTCACATTTAAATGGGTTTTTTGTGTGTTATCTTTTCGTTAATCTGAGTTAAAAAAAACCACTTATTCTAGCTATGTTATAGGTTATGACCTTTCTTTATGTTAACCGTTCCTCTTCCTCTTCTCCTTCTCCTTCTTCTTCCTTCATTTTCTCTGTCTCTGTCTCCTTTTCTCTGTCTCTCTCTTTTTTGTTTTTACTCCCCTCTCTTTCTCTATCTTGTTCATTATTAATGTGTGGGTCTAACATCACTTCATGTGAACAGACATTAAATTGAAGAACACATTCAACGGGGAATATCATAAAAAATATGCACAATTGAATAACAGACTGAATCTGTGAACAGTATCTTCTCAGTCACATCATAGACACGTGGACATATAGACACGTGGACATATAGACACGTGGACGTATAGACACGTGGACATATAGACACGTGGACATATAGACACGTGGACATATAGACACGTGGACGTATAGACACGTGGACATATAGACACGTGGACATATAGACACGTGGACATATAGACACGTGGACGTATAGACACGTGGACATATAGACACGTGGACGTATAGACACGTGGACATATAGACATGCTACCATCTCATTCATAACACTCTCATTGGCCACATTATATTGCTTTGCCTTTTGTCCCCTTTGGCATAGGATCTGCCATTGGTTGACATTCCCCGCATTAGCCTCCAGAGTGGGCCAACAGTAACGTGAGAGTAGAAGCTGTGCGGAGGAACACAATCAACGTAGAGCCTCGTCCTGTTTAACCAGCCGTGAAGCGGAAGCTGGTTAATGTTTCCAGGGATGTCTGTCTGTCTGTCTGTCCGTTCCTGGCTGGCTGACTGTCAGTCTATCTATGTTGCCACAACATTTGAACGGAGGGACCCGGGACCCTCACACTGTGCATGCGGACAGGCGGTTAAGAATATCAGGATATTTAGACCAAGTTCCAAAAGTAAGGCAATTGGTCAAAAGTCAAGGTCACTGGACCCGAAAATGCTGCCGTCCGGCTGGTTGATCTGGAGTTTTCACGTTCTAGTTTCTTACTTTGTTGATGGACACTACATTAAGTCAGGGATGCACAGTCTACTGTACATCCCTGATTAAGTATAGCATCCATGCTTTCTTTTACTTTACCATCAGCGGATTGCATGTGGGTTACTGCCCTTGATTTTAATTCTTTTTTTTCTCTGTTAGAAATTCAAACGCCAACTTTCGGCGGTCTTGTACTTTAGATGGTGCGCGGTCAAATGCCCACCTCGTTATCTGGGAACACGGACAAACCCCTACTCAAGGGGTGATATGATGCCTAGACAGACACGGAAGAGAGGCAGAGAGAGAGAGAGAGAGAGAGAGAGAGAGAGAGAGAGAGAGAGAGAGAGAGAGAGAGAGAGAGAGAGAGAGAGAGAGAGAGAGAGAGAGAGAGAGAGAGAGAGAGAGAGAGAGAGAGAGAGAGAATGTCTGGAAGAGACAGAAACACAGAGAGACAGAGATAAAGTCTGGAGAGAGAGACAACAGAAGGAACGTGTGAGAGAGAGAAAGACAGAGATACAGATAAAGATACAGATTTGTGAAAGATCCGTGAGAAAGAGAGAGCGAGACAATGACAGAGAGAGACAGAGACAGAGACAAAGTCAGGAGAGAGACAGAGACAGACAACAGAAGGAACGAGAAATAAAGACA
>JAGGCT020001240.1:0-25000 GCA_017654935.2 Phymorhynchus buccinoides
ATGCTACTTAACACAAAGGATAACACTCAATAAAAAGGCAAAACTTCTGACAAGAGAAGCCAATCCTCTGTCAGAAATTCGTAATCCTCTGATCCTCTGACAATTATGATGCCTGATTATCATCATCTTTATCATCCTCATAAGTTCTGACACTAATTCAATGGTATCAGGCCACTCCCCCACTTGCCCCTCAATCCATTTGCCCCCCGGCCATTTGCCCCCCAGTCCATTTGCCCCCCAGTCCACTTGCCCCCCGGTCCATTTGCCCCCCGTCCATTTGCCCCCTGGTACTTTTGCCCCCCGGACACTTGCGGACATTTCCCCCCTGAAATCCCCCCCCCCCCCCCCCCCCCATCCCCCCCCCCCCCCGTGTGTGTGTGTGATCCTAATTCAATATGGATGAACAAAACTTGGTATAACTTTCCGACAAGAACTGAACAGGGGAGTGAGCTCCACCACCAATGGGGTGTGGGGTGGGTTGGGTTTCTTTGACACTGGGGTGCGGTCATCGTCATCGCGACACTAATAATGACACAGTCTTAGTGAACAGACCTTGTACAGCTTTCTAGCCAAAGCCGGGGAGTTGGGTCTTCAAAGGGGGCATTGACCACAGGGTGTGGTCATTGTCGGACAGAGCACCGTCCAAAGTTAATCATTACAATCGTTACAAATTCTGACATTGTTAATGACACAGTATCGGAAAGAAGTGATTAAGACGTTCACCTACCAATTTCAATGCGTGATTGATCCGGGTTCAAATTCCGGCCTCGCCCTTTCTTTCTAGTTTGAAGGGAAAATCGAACTGAACGTCGAGTCCTTCGGATGGAGATTTAAAGCTAGTCTGACCTGTTTGCTTCCCACGGCAGTTAAAAGTCGGTAAGAGCAGGGAAAAATCCTGCTGCCTGGTATGACAAAATTGATAGCTACATTTCACAATTTGTTCCCCCTCCTCAAACCTCCCACCCAAATAAAATTGAGGTGGTGCTGCGTTCATGGCGACGCGTTTTCCATGTGGGAGTAGCCTGAATTTCACAGAAACAACTCTCTGTGACTGGTATGCACTAAACAACAAAATGAACAGACCTTGTACAGCTTTCTAGCCAGAGCAGGGGAGTTGGGCCCACTTCCAGGGGTGGGGTGGGGGTGGGGGTGTGACCCTGGTGTGCGATCATCGTCGGTCAGAGCACCGTCCAAGTTAATCATGGTGACCGTTCTAAATTCTGATAAGAATGACACAGTCGCAGTGAACAGACCTTGTACAGCTTTCTAGCCACAGCGGGGGAGTTGGGTCCACTTCCAGGGGGGGTTGACCCCGGGGTGCGTTCATCGTCGGTCAGAGCACCGTCCCAACTGGTGCGGGCCATCATGGGTCGCCTGATGACGGAGGACGTGGCCTGCAGCAGGGAGGAGATGGCCCGCGCCCTGTGGCTCTGTCGGCCCCCGATCTGACGGCTGAACGAGTCATCCAGGGAACGAGACTTGCTGCCTGTCAGAAGGAAATGGATGGACATGTAATTCCATAGGTGTTCCTGGGAAATTTTTAAAATCCTGCAAGGCAGGAGTCCAGGGGCCGTCCTGGCCCAGGCGGAGTGCAGGGACAGCACCCCTCCTGGGGGCCAATGCCCCCTAATAGTCCCCCCCCCCCTGGAAGATATTCCCCTTACAGTCTAAAAAAAAGCAGTAGTCTTGGTTCAATAAGAACAAGTCTCCCTCCAACCAGTTCTATTATTACATACCAATTGTGACCCAGTACCATGAAAGGGACATTAAGTCTCTGGACTAGTTTCTCACAAAAGGCTTGAAAAGTCAAAAATCAAATTTTTCGTCAATTTTGAGTCACTGGTATGTTTTTGCTCTCTAACGTCTTATCTTTCATATTTATAAAAGATAATCTTTAATATGGTCTCTAAATGGTCTTATAAGTGTCTTAAGATGACTACATCAATGCATTTTCTTCAGCTAGGCAAGACTTAAGACTGCTTTCTCAAAATGGCCAGCACTCACCCTACTAAATATAAATGCTCATAATTCTGGAACGGAAAAGATACAAGAATAGCTTTTGTAATTGTACCATTGGAAAGAGAATTGCCTGAAGTTTGCAAATGTGTAAATTTCTGAGTATGATCAGTTTGACACTTAATGTCCCTTTCGTGGTGCTGGGTCACAATTAGAATAAGGGCCTCTCTCAAAGTAAATATGTATGTATGTGTGTGTGGTGTGTGTGTGTGTGTGTGTGTGTCCATTGTTTACGCTAAGCGCAAGCACAGAGATCAAGGAGGTGTGTGTGTGTGTGTGCGTGCGTGTGTGTGTGTGTGTGTGTATGTGTGTGTGTCCATTCTTTACGCTAAGCGCAAGCACAGAGATCAAGGAAGAGCAACTCACTGAAATCCAGCGGGCCAAGGCGGGTCGTCACCAGCAGTTCTGCACACAAAACAAACAAATGTTTTGATTGGTCAATTCTTGATGAAACGCATCAATTTCATTTTGAAGCATGAAACTATGAAAATACACACATGCGCGCACAGTGACACACACACACACTTCACTTCCTTTGTTTTAAATTTTATACCAAATGTTCCATTGTTCTTTTAACGGGTTTTAACTAAAATCATTCTGCTGATCACAGAGAGTGAAATGGGGGGGGGGAAAAAATGACAGACAAATACACAAATCAACATAGAGAGAGAGAGAGAGAGAGAGAGAGAGAGAGAGAGAGAGAGAGAGAGAGAGAGAGAGAGAGAGAGAGAGAGAGAGAGAGAGAGAGAGAGAGAGAGAGAGAGAGAGAGAGAGGGAGGGAGAGGGAGGGAGGGAGGGAGGGAGGAGGGAGAGAGAGAGAGAGAGAGAGAGAGAGAGAGAGAGAGAGAGAGAGAGAGAGAGAGAGAGAGAGAGAGAGAGAGACAGGGGGTGGGGCATTCTGCTACTTGAATCAGTTATCACTCTACACTCTCCTTTACACTTTTACGTTCACCTATCTTTAAAACACACACACACACACACACACACACACACACACACACACACACAATCACAATTCAATTTAATAATAATCCTTTGAACCCTCCCTTGCACATACTTGCCACATTGAACCATGAAGCTGATAAACATCAAATGCTGTTACAAACGCTGCAGTTGCTGCATTTAGGACCCTTAGATACATAAGAGTGTGGGTAATAATGTTACCCACAACAATCAAACTGAATCTCTGGGTTGCCTCTTAATTACTCTACACACAACAACATAAGTATAAAACTTCAAAGATCTTTGGGAACATGAAGTGAAAACTAAACAACTACTGGAACGCTAGTAATTTAAATTGGTGCTAAAATCAGTTTCTTGATTTCTTTATAAAGTACACATAAAAAAATATGCAAATTAGAATATATAAATGACACATATTTAAACTGATTAACAACATACAGATAAGGATAATCAAAGAAATAAAGAAAGACGGAGAAGAAACTTCTTCTTCTTCTTCTGCGTTCCCAGGCCATAAGGCCACAATGGGTACGTATGTGTCCGTTTTCCAGTTTTCAGTTGTCTCCTCGCTGCATTCAGCCGACACATTCCGATTTTGGAGGAGCTCAAAGGAGAAAACTATATGGAAGATCTTTTTGGAAAAAAGGCAGGAGAATGGGCCAAAAGTCAGAAAGATACCCCGGCAGTAGATGACACAAAGCAAGGAAAAAGGCAGAGTCAAAGAGAGAGACAGATTAGAAGAAGTTACAAGCACAGAACTTCCACAAGGTGGGGGAACTATTTGTACGGAAGAACCCCCGGTATCCCCATGGGAGAGAAGATACTGAAATGAATATTATAATGAGATAGGATAAAGTCAGAGATAGACAACGAACAGACCACAAAAACCGTTCAATGTATTAAAAGAAAACGAAAGAAGGATACATAAATAACAAAACAAGAAAATATAACCAGTCCACACCACAGAAACACCAAAAGCAATTTGAAAAGTGAACCATCATACCGGTAATTGCAACACAAGTAGATCAACAGATTTCCAGATATAGATTTAAACTATACACTTTTGTCACATTTCATAACATGCACACCAAATCCCTTTCTGTTGAAGCATTGTACACACATATACTTTTAAGGAGCAATTAAGGTCGAAATACACATTGTTAGTTTTTCTCTTTCCCCATGGCAACACAGCGATACTTTGCCTGTCACTGTGTTGCCATGGGAAGAGCGTGAAAACTAACAATTTGTATTTCGACCATAACGATCATCAGCCAGATTATAGGGGATTACAGAGCAGTGTTTTTCATTGCCAAATATATTGCTCCAAAAGCCTGCAAATCTCTCTTTCTTCTACATCTTCATAGCCATCCAAAAGCTATCTCCTCCCTAGATATCCATGCCAGTTGAGAGAAAGAGAGAGAGAGAGAGAGAGAGAGAGAGAGAGAGAGAGAGAGAGAGAGAGAGAGAGAGAGAGAGAGAGAGAGAGAGAGAGAGAATGACAAAGACAGAGAGAGACATGGAGAGAGAGAGAGAGACATGGAGAGAGACACAGAGAGACAGGGAGAAACAAGAGAGCGAGAGAGAGGAGGGGGGCGGGAGACAGACAGACAGAGACAGGGAGAGAGACAGAGACAGAGACGGAAAGAGAGACAAGAGAGGGAGAGATTTTAGGTGTGAGAGTGTGAGCAAGTGTATGAACCAGCACTCTAGCTCACCTGTGAATCATGCCACAATGCTTAGCTAAAGCTGTAGTGAGCTGCGGGCAATACTGTGACCTGCCTCGTTATAAACAGCCATAAAGATAGTGACGTCTAGCTGATGTCTATCTACACATGCATGCCGACATAATACAAATACACTGTTCAAAAAAAGAAAGGCGACAACCCATCATAGTGAACTTTTTTTAAAGTTTTTTTATTTTAATTTGCATACTGAAAAAAAATATTGTAGAAAAATAATCGAAAAAGTGTGAATGTCCAAACTTGTTGCACGTTAAAGGTTGTACCTTGGACATTCCATTCACTTTGAAAGGTGAGTCAACTGTACAATACCTGTCCAGTGTGCCTCGCAGGGGGTACGACATTACATTGCCTTTCTGAACATTGTTGCGTTTCTTTTTTTGAACAGTATATAAACACACTTTTGCTCTTCCTATCTTTATGTCCCACCATGAATTAGTTGTGAGCACAAATCATTCTGGTTCTGGGTCTGGTCTAGGTACGTGGAATGGAGCCTATACAGGCTATAAACTCATCATCATAAACTGGTGGCCAACATTGTACTCCCTTAAAAATCTATAACACTAATTTAAAAATTAGGCTAATATTATATATATTCAAATTCACACAGATACAAATCCACAAAACAACATCAAACTCTTACAACAACTTCTACACAGTCAATCTGAGTTTTACCACTCACAGGCAATCCTACATATCTCTTACAATATTTTTTTAAACTGGAAAAGAAAGTACACACACACACACACACACACACACACACACACACACACACACACACACACACACATCAAATTCACTCAAAACAACAGAACTTTAAAAAGAAAACAAAAACCAACAACAAAACCACAGCAACGTCAAAACTTGCACAATCAGCAGTGAACTAAAAAACCATTGAAGCTTAAAACGGAACCACCTTGAGCATCAATAGAACTAAAACACAAACAGTACAAAGCCTTTAAATGTGAATTTTGAGTATTGAAATGATGTGAAAGACACACACACAAAAAAAGGGGGGGGGGGGGGGGGGGCATGTCTAAGAACCAAGAACGCAAAAGGACAAAACTAAACTGTCGAGTTAATAGTATGAACCTTTCAAAGAAAGAAAAATGTATGGGATAAAGAAATAGTCAGATAAGACACTACTAATGCACACACCTTTGTCGGATTATGGCAAACTTAAGCACAAGAAAGAAAATATAATAGAAGAAAGGAAAAACATGGAAAAACAATCACAGGAAAGAAAAGGTTAAGGGCGTTGGTGAGATGAACGGAGGGTGATTTGTACATTTTCCATTACCAGGTACATGTACTTAACAAATAGAAAGGGAAAAAAGTCTTATTTTTAACATAATTAAACTGGCTTTTAAGTAGTTTTCCTATGAACTAGTTTGTACTTTACCTATCAGATCCAACAGAATGAAAACATTAATGTTGACAAAAAACAAACAACAACAAAAGCAATGGTTATCTACATCTATTGTTTGTGCCATGCTGATCTTGACAATCACACGTTTTGTTGTAGTTGTTTTTTTCAATGTTGAAACAGCTGTTAAGTCTACAGTACATAGATTTGTTTTCCTTTTGTGAGCAGATATATTATGTGTACACCATATACAGATCGAAAGGATATATTCATACATAGATGGAACTTTTTCTAGCATTTGAACAGTCGTTATAACAATGAAATATATTTTTTAACACAAGTCAATCATTCTTTACATTTAATGCAGCCAGAACAATCGTTAATGACGAACGAAGATATATTATGCATCATAATACAGACCAATTTTTTCTTCCAATCAGCCAAACATATCTGGATGGAAGTTATAGCAGTGAAACAGCCCCCAAACTATAGAATATGCATACGCAGATGAACCAAATAGGATGCACACACACACAAGCTCACTCACATAGTGCAGGATAGTCAAACCACGCTGTTATGCAGAGAATATGGTACAAACCACCAAAACCACAGAAATCCAAACAAAAACACACACAATAATTATGTGAGCAGAGTCAAAATTTACCCTTGAGTCTGACTGATCTTGTTTTCCTTGTCATCGATCTCGGGATTGGGATTGGGATTGAGATTGCGATGTTGCAACAAGACAAACATCAAAATAGGATTAATAAAATTACTTGTGATCCACACAACAATAAGCATAGCTCTGACACTTTTGCTAGTTTACACAATCAAAAAATAGCAGTATATGTTTGTTTAAATTCTGCACACAAGAATTAATGTCAATGTAATAAGTAATCTACAAACAAAAAGAAGTGACTTCCAAAATTGAATGAATGGATGACAACAAAATCAACAATTTTACAATTAAGTAAGACATACCCTTTATATTCAATTTGTAAGAAGAGTTAATAGTCTTATGTAATACTAATTATTAATACAAATGAAACTTGACCAACACATTCATATATTTAACCGAGAATAAATACACATCAACTAGAAACACAAAAAGAATAATCTGACAAATTAAAAAAGGTTTGATCATAAAATTTACACAAGAAGCAAAGTCATGAACAAATAACAAATATTACCAAGAGAATATTCATTAAATATAGATAAACAGAAAAAGAAAAAAAGAAAAACAATCATCATTGTTAAAAGTTTGGAAACAAATTTTTTGGTCTGCAAAATATTTACCGGGGCTTTACAAATACACATAAATTAAAGATGCACCAAAATTTATTAATCATGTTATCATTTTTTTTACAAGCATAATTGATCCAGATTATTTTGGTTCTTTAAATATGTTTAATATTAAACCCACGGACCCTTATTAGTGAAAACCGAATAAATAAGTAACTCAACATTGTTAACATTATGCATAAAACAACACAAAAATGTTTGAGTTAAATTAACATTTCACCAGACTAACACAGTAACTTTTGTTCTCTGTTAAGATATGTTAATTCAAGATATATAATTGTTAACTCACCTCAACACATTCTGACTGCTATTATTTTTCCTGATCACTGAAAATCTTTGCCATTGTTCACGATTTCAGAAGGCAAATCCGTTTGAATATGGCATGGAGAAGGGATTTATGATGAGAGAGAGAGAGGAGGGGGGGGGGGGGGAGACAGAGAGAGAAAAAGACAGACAGACAGAGAGACAGAGTGAGACAGACAGAGAAAACAAGAGAATGAGGGAAACAACAACAAAAAGAGAGAGAGAGAGAGAGAGAGAGAGAGAGAGAGAGAGAGAGAGAGAGAGAGAGAGAGAGAGAGAGAGAGAGAGAGAGAGAGAGAGAGAGAGAGAGAGAGAGAGAGAGAGAGAGAGAGAGAGAGGGAGAGAGAGAGAGAGAGAGAGAGAGAGAGTGAGAGAGAGAGAGTGAGAGAGAGAGAGAGAGAGAGAGAGAGAGAGAGAGAGAGAGAGAGAGAGAGAGAGAGAGAGAGAGAGAGAGAGAGAGAGAGAGAGAGAGAGAGAGAGAGAGAGAGAGAGAGAGAGAGGGAACAAGAGAGAGTGAAAGACAAATGAGAGACGCAGAGCATGAACAAAAAAGGAACAAACAGTATTAATAACAGCTTGTTACAGAATGTGTGTGTGTGTGTGTGTGTGTGTGTGTGTGCATATGTGCATGTGTGTATGTATGTGTGTGTGGTTTTATTCCTGCATCAGAGTAGCTTTTCTCAGCTCCTTTCAGTTCATGCCTTTTCTTAACACTCGTCACCAGCATAAACACATTAAAGTGTTTTATCCATTAGGCTTACATTGTTTTATGGTGGCATACCACTTGTAAGGTCTTTTTCTATCCCTAACCACAATCAATGGTAAGAATATTTGCCTCTGTTAACAGAAATAATTTGAAACAAATAACTCTCTGCGAAAAACTGAAAGGAGCCAGAATGAGGGGAATCCGTGTACTGTGGCATACATGTGACAGTATGTGTGTGTTGAATCATCTGTGTACTGGTATATTGAAAAATGTGATAGTAGATAAATTATAAGAGTGGAGAGAGAGAGAGCGACCGAGAGAGAGAGTGAACGAGAGAGAGAGAGAGAGAGAGAGAGAGAGAGAGAGAGAGAGAGAGAGAGAGAGAGAGAGATGAAAACAGACACAGAGACACTCAGAGAGACACAGACACAGGAAAGACACAGACACAGTCAGGCAGACAGATATACAATACAAAGATAAAAAAGAAAACCCATCAATACATGCATGATTAAAATAAGTACAATTGAATCATAACCAAGAAATATATCAAGGATTAATGCTTTACTGTCGTTTATATTCAAACATAAATAAATAACAATCTTTTCTTAACAATACCATTTAATGCATGCAAACATAAAGCAAATACATAAAATGTCATCTTTTACAATAAGCAATTTTTCATATTTTTTTCAAAATATTTCTTGGTTTTATGCTTAAATGTATTTGGACTCCATAACAGAATAAACACCACAGAAGACAAGTTTACAATTACTAATTATAAATACAAGTGGTAAAAAAAACAACTTCCTTCAAAATGAAACTCGACAAGGGTAAAATAGCAATAATGAATTATTGTACAATATCTGATATCTCTTTTAAAATGATTACCGTATGTATTATCATACAATAAAATCATACCTATCTTTTCTAAATGGACAAAGGAATAATACAAAATTTAAAAAAAAAATCCATGATGAACTTCAATGAACAATAGTCATTTTAATAAAATTGAACTCTTGATCAACAGCTTACATAGACAAATGACAAAACAGGAGAATTCCCCAAAACAAAACATAGCTTTAAACTGAAGAAAACAAATGGGGGAGCTTGAAATAGTATGGGGTAGAAAGCATGGGGAGGGGAAGGGAGGAGAGGGAGGGAAAGGGGAGGAGAAGGGTAGAAGCAAAAGGGGGGAAAGGACATTAAGTTACTTCCCCTTCAATTTAATTTCTTCATGGTTATGGATTTTGTTCCTTCCCTCTGATAGATCAGAAACTCTATTCCTCAGCTATTCTGCCCTATCTTCTACACCTCTCAAAAACTTCAAAACAAAGTGACCCCCCCAAAAAAAACCCACACAAAAACACAGGTTTCCAATGAAGTAGGTTGACTAGGTTTGATGATGATAATTATAACAATGAACAACAACCCAAAAACAAAATAAAGAAAAGAAATCAATATTAAATCAAAAAATGAACACAAAAACCACAGACTGTCATGTTATGATACCCGACCATATATATATGCATTATTATACCAGACCAATTCAAGGATCATATTCTTTTTCGTTAGAATGAGCGTCTAAAAACAACCCCCCTCTTACCCTTAGACAGGGTAAGGGGCACTGGACACCACAAATGCTGTGTTCAAAACGCATATCGATTCAAGATTGTTTTTTCTTTTTAATGTTGTTTACATCACTTGGGGTAGGCAAGTGACCTGTTTCAATCAAACAAATTCATAAAATATATATACAGAGAGAAATAAGAGAGAAAATAATATCACAGCATGCATAATCTTTCAGGTAATAAAAAAAAGTCAGTAAGTAAAGACAGAAATAAAGATGTTCCTCAAATGCTTAAATTTTTAAAAAAAGGAAAAAAATACACAGTACAGTGGAACCTCCCTTATAAGACTCCCTCCCACATAAGACCTACTTCTCTGAGACATTGCCCTTCTTTGTAAGTATTAAAATTTCCTCCCTTATAAGACCCCTCCCTTATCAGACCTCATTTTGGATGATTTTTGAAGGTCTTATAAGGGAGGTTCTACTGTACAGTTTCTAACCTTACGGCTTGATTTCATTACATCTGCGATCCGCAAGTTGCGTACGGAAACCCCAAACACGTATATAAGAAATAAGTGGATGGGATTGCGCATGGGTTTCCTAATGTAACGCACACACTCCTTCATTTCTTGCTTCCAGATTTCTGTTTGTGGATTGCGCATGGGTTTCCTAATGTAACGCACACACTCCTTCATTTCTTGCTTCCAGATTTCTGTTTGTGGATTGCGCATGGGTTTCCTAATGCAACGCACACACTCCTTCATATTTCTTACTTCCAGATTTCTGTTTGTGGATTGCGCATGGGTTTCCTAATGTAACGCACACACTCCTTCATTTCTTGCTTCCAGATTTCTGTTTGTGGATTGCGCATGGGTTTCCTAATGTAACGCACACACTCCTTCATTTCTTGCTTCCAGATTTCTGTTTGTGGATTGCGCATGGGTTTCCTAATGTAACGCACACACTCCTTCATTTCTTGCTTCCAGATTTCTGTTTGTGGATTGCGCATGGGTTTCCTAATGTAACGCACACACTCCTTCATATTTCTTGCTTCCAGATTTCTGTTTGTGGATTGCGCATGGGTTTCCTAATGCAACACACACTCCTTCATATTTCTTGCTTCCAGATTTCTGTTTGTGGATTGCGCATGGGTTTCCTAATGCAACACACACTCCTTCATATGCTTCCAGATTTTTGTGGATTGTATGGGTTTCCTAATGTAACGCACACACTCCTTCATATTTCTTACTTCCAAACTTTTGTTTGTGGATTGCGCATGGGTTTCCTAATGTAACGCACACACTCCTTCATATTTCTTACTTCCAGATTTTTGTTTGTGGATTGAGCATGGGTTTCCTAATGTAACGCACACACTCCTTCATATTTCTTACTTCCAGACTTCTGTTTGTGGATTGCGCATGGGTTTCCTAATGTAACGCACACACTCCTTCACATTTCTTACTTCCAGATTTCTGTTTGTGGATTGAGCATGGGTTTCCTAATGTAACGCACACACTCCTTCATATTTCTTACTTCCAGACTTCTGTTTGTGGATTGCGCATGGGTTGCCTAATGTAACGCACACACTCCTTCATATTTCTTACTTCCAGACTTCTGTTTGTGGATTGCGCATGGGTTTCCTAATGCAACACACACTCCTTCATATTTCTTACTTCCAAACTTTTGTCTATGGATTGCGCATGGGTTTCCACACGGAACTTCCATGTATATAATGTGTATGTGCCCTAAAGCTTTCCATTCCCATTTTAAATTAATGAACCCCCCCCCCCCCCCAAAGGAAATCAAAGAAAGTGAACATCCCAATGGCTTTAAAACTAAATGATGTCAACAAATAAGTCAGAGAAAGGGTAGTAATACAAAACAACAAAACCCAAAACAACAGAACATCGAAGTATCCAACCACGCTAACATGATCAGAAATAATCCCCTCACTTGAAAAAAAGAAGAAAATAATACATCTCTGTTAACCCCTTGACTGCCAGAGAAAATAAAAGAAAAAAATCATTGGGCAAACCATGCCATGAAAAAGACAACTGATAGAGCCAATCTGGTAAAAATGGTCAGGGGATTAATAGACCTCTTGACTGTGCAAGAGCAAAAGCCAGCACATCAGGGTTATTCCTCTTCATCTGATGACATCATCAGTGATGTCATCCGGTCAGTATGCTATACGTTGGTGGCAGTCAAGAGGTTAAAATTGATTTTCTGATCCTGAAAAAACAAAAAGCAAAAACGTCTGAACCAGAAATAACCACAGAAATAAAATAACTAAACAAAACACCTAAAAAAAATAAAATAATAAAAAGCGTCCAACACCAATAATATCCAACAGCCATGGTCCCTGCGAGTTTTATTACACAGAGCGCTCGACAGATTTCAAAGGGAGAGAACCAAAAGACAGGGGCATTTCACCGCCATAATGTCGTACATCGAAGACGATCGTCTCCCTTGCACCACTGAAATGACAGCCGTAACACACACACACAGAGCGAAACTAAGCTAGGCACACAGTGTATCTAGCGCCAGTAAAACACTTCCTTATGCAGAGAAAATATACCACCACTCTTGACAACATTAATAATTCTACAAGCAACAGCGCTGTGAATGCACCAAGAAACCCCCCCAAATCCCTGACATTTAGAAACAAAAGCAAAACACTAAACGTCCTTAACATTCAAGAAGAAAGGAAAGAGGAATAAACTAATGATGGAAGAAATTGAGATGATGAAAAAATAACGATGAAAGTAATTCAGATGATGATAAAATAACGATGAAAGTAATTCAGATGATGATAAAATAACGATGAAAGTAATTCAGATGATGATAAAATAACGATGAAAGTAATTCAGATGATGATAAAATAACGATGAAAGTAATTCAGATGATGATAAAATAACGATGAAAGTAATTCAGATGATGATAAAATAACGATGAAAGTAATTCAGATGATGATAAAATAACGATGAAAGTAATTCAGATGATGACAAAATAACGATGAAAGTAATTGCAATGATGATAAAATAACGATGAAAGTAAATTCAGATGATGATAAAATAACGATGAAAGTAATTACCAATGATGATACAAAAAATGATGAAAATAAGTGAGATGATACAATAACGATGAAACTAATCACGATGACGATAAACTAAGCATCAACACAATCTATTGCCCTTGGAATGCTTAACGTATTTTACAAATTTTAAGGCGCATCATTTCATAAGGCACACTCCCCAAATGTTTACACACAATCCTGATTTGACTTTCATAGTTTCTTACTATGTACATTAATTAGTCATACTATACGGCCCAAGAGCCTTAGTCTAGAAAAAAGACTGTAGCCTTATAGCCTGTAAAATAGTAGTCTTGGTAAAGAAAAGAAAATGCACAAGATCTTTCTATCCTTTTTGCTTTGTTTTCAACAAAAATATATAATTTCAATCATAACTACAGAATTACTAAAAATTAAAAAACAAAATGAAACAGCATGTCTTACACCAAAGCAAGCAACACTGAATGAGATAACTTCAGCCTTTAAAAAAACAAAAAATAAACAGAATTATTTGCTCTAAAATTCTAGTCATGTAGTTGATTGAAAACAAATATGAACAAAAACAAAATACCCCCCCCCCCCCAATAAAAAAAAACCACTAAAAAAAGAAGAAAGGAAAATAAATATACAAAAAAAAAAAACTGGAAAAAATTACAAAGAAATCTACTAATACCATGTTTTTTTCACACAAGTCAGGCAAGAAGAAGGCAGATGACAAGAAAAGGGTGGGATTGGAAGTGTGTGTGTGTGTGTGGAGGGGGAGGAAGAATGAAGGGAGCCAATTGATTGATGAATAAAATGACAAAACAGTGGGAAGTTTCTATATGGCCAAATCTATCAGATAAGAAGAAAGAACGGGGGGGGGGGGGGGGGGGGGGGGGGGGGGGGAGTACAAGATTTCAGCCAAAGGTAAAAAGTGTCTAAAAGCAGAGGAATAAGTCACAAGTCATAAGTTTCTTTATTGTCCATTGGCACATGGAAACTTGTCGTCCACCGTGTAAAATAAAAAGATTAAACAAAAGTATGACACATGAATTTACATTAACAAATATGTAACTCTCACGCCACACCCAATCATTCATCCGCTCTCTTGCTCTAAGGGAAAGAGGAATTGTTTCACTGGGAACAAAAAGTCATAGAAAGGAAATAATTCAGAGAAAAACATTTCTAGAATACACTCAGTAGGTATGAAGAAAGGGATGGAAAATATACAACAAAAAGAGAAGGATAAACAGGGGGGCTGCGTACCCTTTAAGGCATTGGAAAAAAATGACGCAAGCATGACCTACTTTCTATATAATCTCTACGATTTCAAGGGAGGGGTACGCACGGACCCAACCAACGCACAGACCTGTTAGTACTCTAGAAAAAAAAGAGGAAATCTATCAAGAAAAAAAAGCGAGACGAAAGAAAGGACAAATAGGAGAGGGGCTAAAGATTAAATTGTTACCCCCCCCCCCCCTCGCAAAAAAAGAGAAAAAGGAAAGAAAAGTCACAAAAAAGGAAGAGACAATTTAAAAAATTCTTGAGGGATAGAAAAGTAAAGCATTTCTACATGAAAAAAAAATATGCATGAAAAGTATGAGAGAAGAAAAAAATTAAATGAAATGAAAAACAAAAACCAGAAAAAGGGAAAAAATTCTACAAGAAAATTATTTTTCTTTACAATTTTTTTTTATATGAACAGAAGCAGACAGGGAAAAGGGGAAGAGATTTCTACAAAATGTTTCCAAAAGGTGAATCCGAGCAGGTGTGCGAGTGTTGTGTGTGTGAGTGTGCTGTGTGTTCTGTGTGGGTATATGTGCTTGCATGTGCATGAGTGTATGTGTGCGCAGGAGAGATTGTGTTCGGCTAGAGAGAGGGGGGAGTGAGTGTGTGCGAGTATGAGTGCACAGGGGTGTTTTGTGTATGTGAGAGCGCGCGTGTGTTTGTGTATGTGTGTGTGTGCGTGCGTGCGTGTTTGTACAAGTGTATATTTGTGTAAGTGTGTGTGCGTTTCAGTGAGCAAGTGTTTTCTGTGTGTTTGATGAAATGTGTGTGGGTCTGTGGGTGTATGTCTGTGTGCAAGAACGCGTTCACTCGTGCGCGTGCATGTACATGCATATGTGTCTGTTGTGCGTGTGTGTGCGTATGTGAGTGTTTCAATGCTGATGGTAAAGCGCTTTGTGCTCGATAAAAAGCGCTATATAAGTGTCCATTTATTATTATTATTATTTATTTTTTTCTTTTCTTCAAAAGACTGCAGAATGTCATCGATGAGGCATGAAATAAAGATGGCGCCTAAGAGAACAAATAAATGCATCAAACTAGCCAGCGACAGCAGAGACGAAGGTCTCACAACCCATTTCATGCTATTGGTAGCCTCCTGCTATTTATAGCATCAAGCAGAACAGATAGATGAATAGATACGATCCATCTACAATCTATCATAGAGAAAATCTGCAGAGTAATTAATACAAAGAAACAAAACCATCGACGCGGGTCCATTCAGACCACTGCGTGTATATCTTCACACGGCGTCACTTCCAAATCTGAAAGCAGTACAGGGAACGAAACATGAATAATGCGTTTCAGATTTGAAACAGGCATCAGAATGGCCTTTAACTCTTTTAACGCCATGTATTTTTTGATGATCTTGGTTGCATATCAACCGACAAGACAGGATTACCATATTTTTTGGATATATAAGGCGATACTTTTTTTTTCAAAGACTCAGACCCCTGCGCCTTATAATGTGACTGATGAAATAGTAAGAAAATATAGTAACAAAATCTGAAATTGGGGTAAAATTTGGGGGGGGGGGGTGCGCCTTGTAGTCCCCAAAATACGGTAAGTATTTTTTCAAGTGAGCATGCGCTGCTTTAATGGAAAAAAATCACTGACATAAGCTCTGAAAATAGACACACACATGGCAGGGTGCTAGGCAGTGAATGTCTTTGCATTTGGTGGGAGTGAATGAAGAGGGATGTCTCGCCCGTGGTACTAGAAGAGTAAAGTCTGTCCAATCGTGTGAAAACCACAGTACGAGGGGCATCAAGGCCCCAGATCTTGTACAGGGACAACGCTGGAGTCAGTTCCCAACATCACCAAAAAGCCGGGATGCATTGAGAAATCACCTTCAAATGCTACTCGACAGAAAACATTACATGCACTCAAAAGGAATGTTAGTTTTCGTCTTAGACAAGTCAGGAAATACGGTATCTCTGCACCATTTTCTCAGATTAAGCCTAACAGATCTCTCTGCAATTTTATAACTACGGTTAAAAAGAAGAAAAAACCCAAGATAGTTTGTCAATATTCCTCTGGCAGTGAAAGGGTTAATCCTCAGAAATGTGCAAATTCTCCGACAATTCTGATGCCTGCTAAAAGCAAAACGATGAACGAAAAAACTATACAAACACACTACTAATGTCACAAATACGGTAATGACGATAATATCAATATGGTAATAATAATGATAGCATCTACATGCCGCTCTATGTCTTAATATAATAGCAACGCAAATCAAAGAACTTTGATGACAACTTTCCTTATCCGTCCATGCTTACAGCAAGCAATACGCCACACAAAACAATATCAGCGAATCTGAAAAACATTTGAAATGAACGCTGGCAAAGAACAGTGAATATCCTAAACTGTATCTACAATACGTACCACATTTTACGGACTATAAGGCGCACCCAACCAATTGTACACAAAATTGTGATTTGGTTGTTATAATTTCTTCATACATTATAAGGCGCAGGGGCTTCAGTCTGCGGGGAAAGTACTGCCTAATAGTCCGTAAAACACGGTGATTTATTAGCTAAATTCCGGGGGTATGGATTATGGGTTTAATCCCAAACAAAAGACAAGCAAACATATAAGTAAAAGCTAAAGAAACTTATTTTAAATTTCAAAAGAACAAACAGTAACAACATGAACAAAGAAGAAGAACAGCAAAAAGATAACTGAACGAATCAGCCTGAAAACACCCACAACCCATCATAGAGAATAGGACCAAATAGCAACAGTACCATCTGGAAAGTTCCACACACACACACATGCGTGCACGCACTTGCGCACACGCAAGCATGCACGCACACAGACACACACACATACAAAGACACAGACACATTCTGTCTTTCTCTCTGTACCCCCTCCCCCCTCTCATAATTTGCAACTACACACCCTGAATTAAAAGTATTATTCTTACCTAAACTCGAACTTAAAAAACGCAAAAACTGTCCATTGTCAATTGAATTGAATAAACTGTTAAAGCATTCTGATCCATACCCGATGACCAATTCCTTTTCATTAGTAAAAACAAACTATAAAGAAAACTGACACCAAAAAAATGAAATCAAAACAATGATAGAGTGAACAATTCAACATGTTTCACGTGGAATTGTTCTGATATTCAAAGAATAAAGAAACGCCAACCGCAAGTTATTTACTTTAAAGGGCCCTATACAGAGTTCTGAATGGCTCTGAAAATGGAAAGAAGAAAAGAAGAGAGAAAACACCAATCATAGGTTAGTTATTTTCTAGCATTACACTCAATAGCAACCACTTCCTGACAACTGTTTAGTCGCACAAACATAAGCAGTAAGTAGCCCCAAATAACAGTAAATCTCTGCTTAATCATAGAATAAAACAGGCTTTAAAAAGGAGAGGTTCGCCAAAGGGAGCAGGAATGATAAAAGTAAAACGACGTGGAGTAAAAAAGGATGGGAAAAGAAACATGTATTAAAAAATATTAATGAAAATTATTAAAAGGCGCTAATGCGTAAATTGTTAGCAGCTGATAAGGGGATCGGACCATTCCAAAATGGTTTTATTCAGAAATCAAAACCCATTTGTTCTGTGTGAACCGTTGGAGTGTACTCATCAAACGAGGTCTCGTCTGATGGCAGAGTCAAGGCTGGTTGGCCCCAAACCATTATCCTTTGTTTCAAATACACAGGGGATGAACAATATACCAGTAGTGATCAATGTGTGTTGGTGTTTTGTTCTCTTAAAATAATGTTAAAATACAGTTCTCTGTGAAAAGGATTCTTCGTTGAAAACTTCTAAGAAAAGCTGAACAATGGAAAGTCTTATGAAGTAGAAAAAACTTACACTCATGTGAGTGCACGAGCACACACACACTCGCTCCCTCTCTTTCTCTCTCTCTCTCTCACACACACACACACTCTCTCTCTCTCACACACACACAAACACTCGCTCCCTCTCTCTCTCACACACACACACACACACACACATTCGCTCCCTCTCTCTCTCTCACACACACACACACACACTTTCTCTATCTCTCTCACACACACATGCACACACACACTCGCTCCCTCTCTCTCACACACACATACACACACTTGCTCCCTCTCTCTCTCTCACACACACACACACTCGCTCCCTCTCTCTCACACACACACACTCGCTCCCTCTCTCTCTCTCACACACACACACACTCTCTCTATCTCACACACACACACACACACACACGCACATACACACTACTCCTTCCCTTAATAAAAGTCTCAGCTCTGAACTTCTTACACTCTAAGAAACTCAGGCTGTTATTTCTCGGTACCCCTCTGCTGTCAAAATAATTAAATGTGATATTTACGCAAGGAATATGGTAATGTAGAGCTTAAAATTTTCTTCCATAAGAGTTTTAAGGGATTCAGCGAAATAGTATCAAACGCACAGTTGCTTGAGTTAAGTGGTTGAGTTCAACTTCACAGAATTAAGTAACATCTAACAGGTGCTTGTCTAAGGATCTACAGTAAGCTATCTATCTTTCAGAATGCGTGAAATTGCATGGTATGCGTTCTGAAAAGCATTTAACAACAGTGACTCAAAGATAATAAAAGTGATCATTTTAAGAATGCAGTATGGTTTATTTTTGCTATTCAAATAATCAAATTCATAAAATATAGTTGATAAATCAAACAATCAGAATACCAAAACATCAAACATTCCAGTGTGAAGATGAATTCTGGCCTTTTTTGATGACTATCCACACAAAATAGGTGATCAGTGGTTACTCTATTGTCCTGAGACTTTATAAGAGACATGTCGGCTCCTTTAGCATAACACACAATTGTGCTTGCACACAGCACATTCTCACTAAATAAAATTGTAAAAGCAAATCCTGTGGTATTTAAATGAATGCAAGCCACATTTTCGTAGTATTCAAATGTGGGGACTGAATAAACTAATTAATATCTAACAACAACAAACAAAAAAACAAACAAAAAAAACACCTATCCTACACAATAAACAACAAATCTTCAAAAGTGCTAAAACCTGAAACTGTCTTTTTTTCACAATGTTAGGGCTCCCAAACGTCCCGCAAAACAAGGGGTCCCAGGGACTTACAGTACAGAGGGTCCTAGAGGTGGGATAGAGGGTCCCAGTGGCATTGCAAATGCTAAAAAGAATTTTTCTAGTGCATCCCTGGGACCCGCTGCACATTGGTTTAGAGGGTCCTTTAGAATTTTAGTACTTCATAGACCCCCAAATGGGGGTCCCTGGGAGCCCTGAATGTGAAACAATAAATCTGAAAGCACTTTAAAAACTACACCTGGGCCTATATTCACATTGAGATAGTATGAGACTTATCATCATGACATCTTAGAAGTCCTTCTAAAGTCCTATTACATCCCACTACTTTAGAAGGACTTATAAGATAATCATGATGATAAGTCTCATACTATCTCAATGTGATATTAACCCAAGTCACATTATGTGGTGAAATAATCAAAAACCTTACAGACCAAGACAACAAACATGACAATGTTATCAAACCGACTTCAACAATGGGAAAAAAAAAAAAAAAAAAAAAAAAAAAAAAAAAAAAAATGTCATGTAAGCATATCGGGACTTCACTATATTGACAGAGACATTAAAAGCGATATTAAAAATGCATACAGCAACACGGGAATAAACGCACACCTTTCTTTTATATAACATCATTGCACTAAATGGCCATCATCTTGTCAATCAAATGGCCATCATCTTGTCAATCAAATGGCCTTGTAAGTTTTGTGACCAAAATGTCATGGTCTGTACTTAGGACACACACACACACAAAAGTTGTGTAAACTTTGGGTTTTAAGTTTCATGGCCAAATTCATGACATGTACGAGAAAAACTTTTGGGGGGCTAGAGAAAATGGCATGAAGCTTACGTTGTAACTGTTATGGCCAAAATTCGCACACAGACAAGCTTTGAGTTGTAGAAAATCCTATCTCAACAAGTCTGAACAACCAAATCAAGCCAATATTCTACCTAACTATTGGAAACCATGGGGGGATAAGATAAGCCAGGTTTCTGATCTATTTACTTGAATATTTTTTAAATGTTCCTAAAAACTACAGCTCTTTGACAGCGTAAACACTTTAAAAACTCTCCTTTTTCTCTGCCTTGTGCTTTGTTCCTTCACTTTACAGCTTAACTTTAAACTCGCCGGTTTTATATTTACTTGATAGTGCTCTTGTTGATTCTCTCTCTTCTTCTCCCGTTGAATATCCACAATCATCAGTTTGATTTTATGATACTATATGAGGTCGAGGTCCGAAGTAGGGCATCAAAAGAAGACAAAATAAATTAAAAACCTACTCTACGAAGATGACCCAGCCAGTCGGGTCTCGCTGATCAAGCCCCCGACGTGATGCTGGGTCGGCAGGAACACCTAAACTAGGGGGGATGGATTTGCATCTTAATGGAAGACTAGAACGAGCCGGCTGAAGAATAGCATGTACCTTGCTGATGACATTAAATCATTCTTTTGTCATGTCTCTCTCTCTCTCTCTCTCTCTCTCTCTGCACTCTCATCAACTGGATCATCCAGTAGCAATGATTCCATGCTGCTTAACGCATTCAAGTAGTTCCGGCCATATATGTCTGGAATTAATAGATGGCTGTCAATTTGATGAATTTGCTTAAAAGGAAGTAAATATGTGTGCACACCATACCTTGGTCACTTGTAAACTCGCTTCGCTCCCTTGGACCACAATTTTGCCTCTGACTTTGCTTTTGTAGTGGCTTGTTGTGAGAAAACCAATCGGTGTAGAGTTTTTCTATATAAAGTCTATATATTAAAAAAAGTCTGATCTACCACTTCCCTACATCTAAACCTGAAGTAAAAACCCGTAATCTTCTTTCATTTCTCCTTTTGTTTATGTATGTTTTGTCTGGGGTGATTTGTGAGTTTTTTTAACAATTCATAATCGTTGCGATGCGAATGACTTAAGGACACGGCTCACAATTCGTTCAGATGATATAACCCATAATGCTTCATTCTAATGTATTTCATTGGTCTAGAGACTCATCCCATTCCATCCATATTTGTTGTTGTGGACATTACATGAGTGCATGAGTGATGTTCTTATAATTCTTTCGTGACATTTTCCCACTTGCTATCTTGTCTTTCAACTATTACTTCCTGCACAAGTTCAAACTACCCATACCATCCAAACATCCATTCATCTGTGCACGATAAAATATCATCCCTGGTTTAAAGCTCAACATTGCTAACATTACTCAGGACTCATTAAGGTTTTGTCGCGCCATTGCCCCTCTCATTAAAACTCACTTTTTTTTTTTACCAATGAAAGTTTTATCGTTTTATCAACCTAACCATTCCTCTGTACAGATTGTGAACTGTGCTCACAAGAAGAAAATCTACAAGCTGTCAACTTTGTTTGCTGTCTTCACTTCATGACTAAGTGCCTCAGGCACGAAACGTTGGAGTTTTCCCTTTCACGGGTACCTTGTCTTCTTTACCCACCAGTTTTACGTTGTCTAACCATTCTTCCTATTTACGATTCTCTTTCAGTCAACTTTCTTACCCCCCCCCCCCCCCCTTTTTTGTTGTTGTAACAAGCGAGGCCCCATCTCCCACACTCTCAGCCTCTGTCGCTATACCAAGGCCTTTTCTCCCCTGCAACGATTATTTGCCGTTCCTCTTCTTGTTATCTTTCAGCAGGGCTCCCAATCATCCCGCAAAACAAGGGGTCCCAGGGACTCCTTCACTTACAGCATAGAGGGTCCTAGAGGCGGGATGTCCCAGTGGCAGTGCGAATGCTAAAAAGGATTTTTTCTAGTGCATCCCTAGGACCCCCTGCACATTCTTTTAGAGGGTCCTTTAGAAATTTAGTACTTCATAGACCCCCAAATGGGGGTCCCTGGGAGCCCTGTTTCAGGGTTTTTTCTTTTTACATTTTCAAACAAGCGTCGACCCGTCCCCCATAATCTGTGCCTCGTTCATGGACAGATGGACGATGCCGCCCCCACCACTATCCCGGTTGCTACGCCCTCTGGTGGGCCCCTGCCTAGGGGTGATAACCAGGTCCCCGGAGGTCCCGCAAAACGACAAAAAGGGCTTACGCTGTGCGCGTGATGACGCCGAGTTCTTGAGGTATTGCTTGGCCTTCTTCCCGCTGTAGTCGCGAATGTTGGCGTCAGCCTCTGGAAACAGGAAAAACTAAACATAGACTTATGTTAAAACAAAAGTGGAGAGATAAGGAGAGAAAGAGAGAGAGAGAGAGAGAGAGAGAGAGAGAGAGAGAGAGAGAGAGAGAGAGAGAGAGAGAGAGAGAGAGAGAGGGGGGGGGAGCTAGAAATCCTTGTCTTATGTGTTGTGCACAGCATTGCATTACTGCTTTCGCAAGATTGGAGATCACCAATAGAATGGTAAAAAATAATCTAGATTGTTTGGTTAGGGATTTGCGTCTGCATAGCATAGCTAAAATCGCACCCAGCTCTGGCTATTTATGGAGCAATCAGGAAATGATTTTACAAGCACAGGAGCTCTAAACCTTAAAAGCATAATTATATAATAGAACATCCAATGTTTCTAGTCTGTGCAAGCGTGTGAGTGAGTGAGTGCTCATGCCTGCATTTGTAAGTTGTCTATGTGATTGTGTGCATGTGTGTGTGTGGGTGTGATAATAATAATAATAATAATAATAGTACATTTATATAGCGCTTTACCTCAGATGAGCCAAAGTGCTTTAAAATCAATTATTCATCAACAAGTAGACAAGAAAAACAGCATTCAAGAATCACACAAACCAGCAACAACGCATATACAAACTCTCTCTCTCTCTCTCACACACACACAGACACGCGCGCGCACACACACATTTATCGACACCAACTCATTATTCATCCCCCATTCAGTAAGCCACAGCAACCGAGCCGCACGGACTGACCATATACACCAACACACACACGCAAACACCCTCACACACAATGTACGCACGCAGACAGACACACGCACACAGACATGATAGTGTGAATTACTGTGTGCCTATTTATCTTATGTACTGTACACACAAAATAATTACACTTTTACTTACTGTACACAGAGACTAGCAGATCAATCACTTCCTCGTTTCCGTGAATGGCCGCCAGGTGTAAAGGTGTGTAACCCTGAAGACAAAACGCAGCCATGTCATTTTCAGATTTTACTTTTACACCTTAACGAAGCGATAATAATCAATCAAACAATTACTGGACTGGACTGGAACCACAATTTATTGCCAGATTAATTGAAAGCTTGTTCTGACATTGAACAAACGTAAATAAAGTCAATGAAAATTTATATAAAACAAAGAAATTGGACAAGAAATAACTTTCAAACTAAAAATAACCTCGTCTCTCTTTCACCCACTCTCCAATTCTCTGTCTGTCTGGAAACTGTTACACCCTATTTGAAAAAATATATCTCTCCATCACTCACACACAGACATAGAAACTCTCTCTCTCTCTCTTTCTCTGTCAAACCAGTACATTATCTTTCGCTTATAAAATGCTTTAACTCATCTACAATATTCTAAAAGTTGCAATATCCTTTTCTTTTATACACTATAACATTCAAACAAACAAAGGCATTGTTTTTCACTTATAAGAACCTTAAGGCAACTAAAAATTATATCAAGCAATTGCAATGTTTTCTGCTCATATATATTATAAATTAATACAACCAAATCAATATTCTATGAAAAACTGTGAAATAGTTTATATATCTTGACACCCCCACAATATTCAACCAACCAATTACAACAATAATTCCCTCTGCTTATAGTGAATATACGGTTACAATATATTATATTCAATAACACAATGGCAATACCAATAGCATGTGTTCCTGCCTTTACAAGGAAAGTTCATATAATAATGTCAAAGCAATTACATCAACAACCAAACATACAACTGAAGAAAATTCATAACTTCTAGCACTTCCCAAGCATCACAAGTTTGAATTCAAGATTTCAAAATTAAAGCAAACAAACAAGCAAACAGCCTTTTGATGGTCTATTTGGCATATCTGCATTTATGTAATACCATTTTGTTCTAATACTATAAGCAGACCTGTTTACACACTACACAAGTCTCGAGCAGTCTGGATTGCTGAAATGAGTAGTTTTGGTGCAAAATGTGTAGATTTATTCATTAAACCACCAAATAATGTTCACTGAAAATGAGTAGCAATCAAGAATTAAAGAGCATTATTTTCAGTTTTGAAGAGTAGTAGAGGTCCAAATTGAGTAGAATACTACTCGAAAAGAGTAGAGTAAACAGGTCTGTCTAAGGTGAAACTTTTCCCCAGACTGAGACCCCTGCACCTTATAATGTGACTGGTAATATAGTAAGAAAATATAATAACATCTGAATTTAGTGTTAAATTTGGGGGGTGCGCCTTACAATAAGGTGTGCCTTACAATAAGGTGCGCCTTACAATAAGGTGTGCCTTACAATAAGGTGTGCCTTACAATAAGGTGTGCCTTACAATAAGGTGTGCCTTACAATAAGGTGTGCCTTACAATAAGGTGTGCGCCTTACAATAAGGTGGTGTGCCTTACAATAAGGTGCGCCTTACAATAAGGTGTGCCTTACAATAAGGTGTGCCTTACAATAAGGTGTGCCTTACAATAAGGTGTGCCTTACAATAAGGTGTGCCTTACAATAAGGTGTG